>JANHGL010001996.1:148679-171879 GCA_024611195.1 Ceyx melanurus
TTTTATTACTTTCAAATATGATATGGATATTGCTCTGTCTGTCATGTTTTCTGATCTCTGAGTGACATCCAGCAACTTGGACTAGATTTATTCCTTCAGAGTAAGACTAAAATAATTTCTGCCATGCTACTGTGTATTTGCAGTGATGCTAGGGAATGAAAATCAAACTTTAGGGCTTGAGCATGCATTTACTTTCATGTCTCAGTAATACCGGTTGTCTTCTTGAATAGCTGCAAGTTGCAGGAATGCTACACACATTCTTTTCTTCTGAATGGGCAATCCATTAAAAACACTGTCAAGACACCATCACAGCCTGGCGGCAGTGAAAGGTCTAAGAAATGGTTGACACAATCATGTGTTCTATATTTATGAGCGTGAAGCCTAGTAAAGAAATGTGAGTTTGTAAGATTAATGAAGTTTCCAAGTTCCTATGAGCTCCACAGGTGGGATAAGTCCTGCTATTGAATCACAACAAAGTTTTAATTTACTAAATGTACTGACACATTTTATTGAAAATGGCAATAATTTTTGAACAAAGTGCTACACAGAGCAGGCTGGGGAGGAAGATAAGCCTTTGCTGCCTGTTCATTATCTATCTTTTTTATTATTTCTAAACTAAATATAGTGCCATAATAGATCTTGATTATCATCACGCCTTCCATATTCTGTTTACATTAAAAATTTAAAAAGTAATCAATAGAAAAGAGTTTCAAATACAGTACACCGGAAGAAAAAATAAAATCTCCTTTGTGAAGAAATTATGTTCCTCCTGCAGAAGAAGTGACTTTGCTTGCTATGAATAGCAGTCTTTCAGTAAGCCACCTAACAGACTTTGATAGAATTATAATTTATGGTGTATTAGATGGACAAAGAAGGATTAATATATTATCCCAGGAAAAGCTGCATCAATTTACTTCAACTTATTTCTCCATTTTTAGTGCCAGAAAAAAAAGTCTTGTTTATATTGTCAATTGAAGAAAATATCCTACCATAGTATTCTTCATTTCTTGGGAGAATTTAAACTGATCCACTTTGGTTTGTATTTGTTAATTATGCATTCTTATAGAAAATATTTCATTATCTGAAATAACATTTCAACTTGTATAACACAAGGATTCTTTTAAAAATCTTCTATCAGTTTTATGAGACCATTTTTGAAAGTGTATTGAAGTTTTTCAGCAAATTTCCACTTACAACAGCTGACTGAGAAAAATAACTACACCATTACTGATATTTATTGCTGATATTAACAATTCAGACACTATGTTACATGTCACTTTTAAAGTTCTAGATTGTATATCTGTCTTACATGTTGACATGACAGATCATCTTATGCACATCACATTTTTTTTACCCAGTATTAGAAATTGTCTTATTTTCCTCACAGTTTAAAAACAACTGGACCTATATTTCATTTTCTTTAAAAAAGGAACATAACCCAAATACAGATGTATTTTCCTTTTACTATGGCTGTGAACAGAACCAAGTTATTCAGCCTTACCTACCCTGTGTACTCAAAAATATAGAGCTGGACCCTGTGAGTATCATAAGGAGGGACTAAAAATGTATTTCAAAGACTCACACACATTTTAAGTTCTTGCAATGCCTTTTGGGTTTTGACCTTTTAGAATTCATGAAGTTTTCATGATACTGCTGAGGACACAGAACTTACTAAAGCTAAGAAGAAGGAGTTATAATCACATGAATTCAGGACCTTTGGATTTTAGAAATACACCAAATATCTTTACCTTACAATAGGATTCGATTTATAGCAATACCCTCAGGACAAGAGGGAATATAAATAGAGATACAAATACAGTGTATGACCTGACTTCCTTTTTAGCTTCTTTTTATTTTAAAGCCCTAATATATTAAATCAGAGGGTTATTAAAACCAGGTGGATCTTCATGCCCTGCCAAGGATACATTTGTTTTCACTGAGCCTTATTTCAGTTATGTTCTAAAAATTTAAGGTTATATGGTATGGGAAAAACAATAAAATCCTAATTAAGTTGTTAGTAGTTTGGCTGCATTCTTCGTTTCTCCTGCCACTAAGACCTGAAAAAACAACTCATCAGTCAAAAACCAAATGAAAAAAATCACAGATGAATAAAGCCAGCTGTCTTCAATTTGCCCATTGCACTGTGAAATTGAACAAATTCAGCTTTTTGAGGGGGAGCTGTGTTCTGTGGAAAAAAAACCCACATTGTATTAACATATTAAGAGCTTAGGAGTCACACAGAGAAGAAAGTCTGTCTTTTTCTCCTGTGGAATCAAAGGTATCCATCATGTTTACAAACAGCAGTCCTTCACAGCCACTTTCTCTAACTGATGAATTGATAAAAAACACCAGACAGCATTTAAGGTCCAGGGCATGATTTTCTTTAAAGTGCATCATGAAGGCCCTCGATTTCTTTTATTGTTTGTCACCCATTGTGTTTTGAAAGGGCATGGGTTGTTGTTCCTTTAATATAGGTCCCTTATAGTGTAAGGCTTTTGCCTCTGGAAAGTTACCTGCCTTCTGATGGCTGATTTTTCTCTCACATTTGTAGGAATCAATTAACCCCCACATATTTTACATTAGTGTTTGCAGGGTGGATGAGATGGAGCAGTGAAGTGTTAGGTTTTACATCCCTTGTGTGTCACTCATCTTCTAATCTAGTTCAGAGAAATGAACAAAGATCTTTTAACTAGGAATTACTGCTGCTGCATGAAATAAAATCTCCTCCCCCACTTCTGCTTTTCCTTCTCTCAGATGGTCATACCTTACTACTTTTTTGGAGTATATGCTATAAAATCAACACAAATGTTCAAACAATTTCCCTTCTCAGTGCAGTTGTTAACATGTCTTGCCCTGGGGCTCAGGGGCAGAAAAGTTTCCCTAGAACAAGCAAGTAAAAAGTTACAGTCAAAGCAAGTAAATTTACAGTCTCCCTGTATGAGCTATAGTGTGAGCAGGAGACGGAAAATAGCACAGACATGCCTACCCAAGCTCCTAGCCATATTTCTGGGATGATCTGGCTCCAACACCTTGCTTGTTTCCAGCTTGAGGTAGGATAAATCAGCTTATTCCTTGCATTTATATCTTGTGTTCTTCAGTAAATGGGATGGAAGAGAGAGATAGAGAGGACTTCGGCTTTATTGAAACATTTCCTTTAACTTTAGGTTTGCAGGAAGCTGAAAGTCTAGGAAAATACTGGTCCATTGATTAAGCATTAGTGAGAATGAAAGTCCATATTTACCTAATAAACTGTATTGAGGAGAAATGAGTAAGGACCTCTCCAAACCCTCAATTTGCATGTTTCATGTAGAGGAAATATGGCCCTTGGAATGTATTTATCTAGAGATAGCTAAGTATCTTCTATATGCTGTTGCTTTCTTCTATTTTGCACAATAATTTCATTCAGCTCTTTGTAGTCTAAACTAATTTCCTCCACCACAGCTTTTTATTATTTGCTGATTGTCCCTAGGTAGCTTAATTACTGGTAAGAGGATAATGAAGTAAAGCTGGAGCCAATATTTAAGCAGAGCAGAGCTACTCAAGCGTAAGGATATTTTAAATTTGCCTTTTAGTACTTTATAAAGACCTATAACAAAATACCACCTTCCCTCCTGCCATGCCTATGAAAAGGCTGTCAGGAGTTGGTACACTGCAATTAATGCTGAGGGGCAATGTGCCTGTCAGGAGGGGGTGCTTTCTGCTGGGCAGGCTCTTCTGGGACTCCATTTGCTCTCATACCATCTTCACTAAAACAGAAAAACAAGAACACTGGGGTCTTAAAAGGTCTCCTGGTGTTTTTTCTTTGCCTCAAGGAGACTATTATGAGTTACTGTTGATGTCCTTACAGATTCAACCAAAGTTCATTATTTTCCATCTAGTGAAATATTTTCCACAATTTCAATTACATCTGCTAGATTTCACTCTTAAGTGTTTTGCTTTTCCTTCTTCTTTTGCAGCAGGCTTAGAACCACTTGTCACTTTCTAGAGACAAGAAAACTCCCTGTAATCTTTCAGACATGGTCTGTGTGATGCCCATCCAAATAAGCAGGAATAGTCCAGGCATTAGCATACTCTTATATTTGGATCAAGGGTGCTCTCTTGTGCATCCAGGGTGCTTGTAGGAGGTGCCTGTGCTGGGGTCAGGAGGTAGCACAAGTCAGGAATACTAGGTCTCTCAGGTTTGTGAATATAGGGAGTAAGGAGCAGAGGATTTAATTCTGTGCATTTAACACTGCTCTGCCTCTTACCCTTCAATTCAGAAAATGTGTCCTGTTCTGTTTCATTGAAAAGCATAGATGTAGCCCAAAGAACTAAGCTGAAACCTGAGTGATAGCTTCTCTTCTGCAGTTTCTTTTCTTTGTGATTTGCATGGAGTGACTTAATCATCTAGGGCCCAGTAGGTGGCAGAAAATGGTGCTTCATTTCCAGCTGATCACATACTATATAATATTCATAACTAAGGCCATGCCTTAAAGAATACTTATTGGTCTGAGCCTCACAGACACCTCATGAGATCTATAAAGGTGTGATGCCCTCAGACACATTTCCTGAGTATTTGAAGTGTTATAATTTTATAGCCAGGGGACTTGGTATGTGAAAGGTGCTCTATAAGGTATTACTTATAGACATTCTTGTATGAACCAAATTTGTAATCTGTCTTTCTCAAGCATTAGATTCATTTTGATTCAATGTAGAAAATAAGTAGTATTTCAGTCATGAAGGATTTTAGTTTAATAAAAGTAATGGAGCTTCAAGCATTGTGATTATTACTGTATAAGAGCATCCTTGGGGAATTAGAACCGTTTAGATTCTCTTTCTGTCCAATTAAAATATGACACGGTGGGATTAAATGTTAGGACATACACCACAATGATTTCATGCCTTATTAGATGCAAATAAATGTTAACAGGACAAGAAAGATAACAGGCCAAATTAACTCTTGGGGCAAGTGGTACCAGGTGCTGATGAATTTTGTACATTTTCTGTGCCTGATATGCCATGACTGGATTCAGCTAAGTAAGCATTTATGGCTGTGATATTTATGGCATGTACTGACTCTGCTAGAGATGTATATGGCACCATAATTCAAGAAGACTCAGCTCACAAACTGAAGATCCATCCAATGTTGACAACATTGATCTTGTTTGGGCTTGTTTTTACAGGAGTTGGCTGAGCAAAGTAGACAGGGTTAATGGTCCCTTTGCTGTTGATGTGAAGCTTGTCATCAGGGACACCTAGTGCACTTGTCTTCTAATGGTCCAGTGGCAATGGGTTAATTCCACTATGATTAGCATGTTACATTTCATTTTTGACATCTTGATTTCCAATGGCACTCAATCTTCAGTCAGACTTCTAAGGAAAGGGAAGAGCTAAAACTGCACCAAGTATCACTGAGCTATAAACCATCTATATTACTTGGTAGTAAAAGATAAGGAGAGGAGATGGGATTCATTCTGATCCTACTGAGCAGGTTCAACTCCAAATTCTGGTCTGGGACGACACAGCAAGACATTAACAGTCAAAAGCTCACCCTCAAAATCTGCAGTTGCCCAAATCTGAAAAGAATTACAATGTCTGTGGGGTTGAACTCTTCTCCTCCTCCCTTTAATCAGTAGCACAATGAATATCCCCATATGGGAAGGGTAAAAGAGATTGTACTCTTCTCCCCAACAAGATTTAAACTTACAAATCACCTCAAATATTTCTTGGTCTATTCTGTGAATGAGTTTGTTTCAACCTCTTCTGTTGAAAAATTTTATACTGAAGAAGTAAATGATAGCTGATAAAGGGCACAAAGAAAAATCATCTCTGTTGCCTAGGACCTAATCATTTTTCAAGGAGGAGATCAGCCTAAAGTGAAATTTTGAAACATAGACTGGAATTCAGTCTCCCCTTCATCAGACTCATGGCTTGAAAAGCTGTAGCACCAGTATCCCTACTTCTCTTTGGACAAGTTAATACTTCTTGCATCTTTCACAGATTTCTCAGATTTCCTTTAGCTCAATAGAATTATTCATATGTTTAAAGGCTAGCATGGAATTAAGCTGATTACTTCATGTAGAGACAGATTTATATAACTGTCCTTCATCTGAGCTAAGTTTTGCACACTTTTGAATAAGAAACTATTATCATGGTCTTCATATTACCTTTCTCTAAAGTAGGATCATTTCTAAAGCTTGTATTTGATATGTTATGTACAAACTGTTTAATGCTAGTCCCTAGGTTATCTAAGCATGACAAATCAGCTGGAGGCAATTTGCTAAGAATATTCACTTTCCTTCAAACCTATTCAAACCTTTTGGCTTCTCTCAAAGAAGATGAAAATGGTGACCGATCCACACTAATTTTGAATGTTGATGCAGTTAGTAGAAGAGAGGACAAGTAAAAGCTAGCAATCGAATTTCTTAAATGCAGCCCCCTGTGTACCTACTGGAAACAGTCCTTGGTTATGTCAAAAAGATACTGATTTTAAAATATAAATCTCTGTAAATGAGAAAAGGCTGCTATTTAAAAATAAAATAACCTCTTGATTCTGCTATTTAATGAAAGAAGGTGCTTTTTGATTTGGCCTGCTCTGGTCACATTTCTAACTATTCATTTTTATTAAGTAGTTATGATATAAAAAAGACACTATATAGAAACTCAAAGGGCATAGTTATGCTGATCATGTTGGGCAAAATTCTTAGGCAGATTTTTCTTAAGTGACTGTTGTGACATACTGTAGTTCAGATGGATCACAACTGTGAGCTCAAAGCAAACTGTGAAAGACTTGAAGTAGTTTTCATTGCTTCACAAATCAATGTTGGCAAGAGCAAATCTTGACCTTTATGCAGTTTTAATTAATTTGATAAAAACCTTTGGCACAGTGTAGTAATTTAGAGACATATGGAAAAGACTTGGCTAAGTAGTTTCTGTCAATTTTGACAACTACCCATGATGGAAAGTGAGCAAAAGTGCATGAGAGTCTATAAAACTTCCCTTTAGCAGTCAGGTCTTAAGTCCTATCCTATTTATTCTGATATACACACAAAAGCCAGGCAAGACAAGCTGCAACATAAAGACTATTATCAGAATTTACTTTCAGACTAACTGAAAATGATTTAACATTTAGTGGACTACCTGTGAGGTCTAATGTTAACAAATAGATTTGCTGGAACTCTGCTGTGCTAGTGACTTTGTACTGGTAGTGTGCTAACCTAAGAAATTTTGGTATTTGGAGGACTTGTTTTCTGCTTCTGAAAACCTTCTTGAAGTGACAAGAAATCTAAGAAAAATTGAAAAAAAAAATGTAGCAAGTAGCTCCTTCAGGATATAGCTATCCATAGAAATGAACTCTTAGAATAAAATTGTTAACATTTCCAGCAAGATTTCATACCTATAAAATTAGCATGGTCTCCAGTGGATTTATGAAATGCATCAGTGAGATATGCCTGTCATATCACTTCAGTGTCATGTTTCACTTTCATGTCACACACTGACTGAAGTGGTATGACCAGCTCGCAAGTGGTAAAAACTTACAGCACACTGACCATCTGTTCCATGTGACATTAGTATTAGTGCCATAGGTGTGGTAGGTCTGCTCTGTGATTTGGACACAAAATATAGGAATATCAGCTTCATGTATTAGGTCTAAATTTCTGTGCTTTACAGTCATGTTTGTTATGCTTTAAAAAATGTTTTAAATGTGTATATGACTAAGTAGAATTCAGATTAGAAATGTTATTTGTATAGATAGACATACTGTCTGCCAAGAACTCAGAGCTGAATGAAAGAGAAGTAATCACTATCCACATACAGAACAGGACATACTTAAGTTCCAGTTTGGAATTTAAAGTAAATTTAAAGTAAATTAAAACCTGTTCTAGTTTAACAGATACATTTTAAAGGAATAGAATCTTAGCTAGAATTTGGCAACTAATAATCAAAACTCCAGCCCAATGCACTCAAATCATGCCATCACATTTTTTTAAGAATGAAGTGAATGCCTGAGGAGACATGGACTTCATTCTTACAGCAAAGGCATGTCTGAGCATGGGATTATTCAAGAATATCCATTCCACTTAAGTTTTTCATTTCACTATACCGAAATGTCAGGTGTTGACATGCCCTAATTTGAAGAACGACAAGTAAAGACTGGTGTTCTTTATAATGGGACCATTCAGTGAAGACAAAACAAGAACCTGAATGTCCAGAACACCTAATTTGGCACGTATTCTGAGACCTGAGTTTCACTTAGAAACTTAAGAAAGAGCTATTTTTCCAAGTACTTTGGTCCTAATCGCAATACAGGTTTAGGGGTTTGGGTTTTTTTGTTTGTTTGTTTGTTTTATCACACTGTGGCATCTGTAAATTCTCCTTGGCTGTATATAACAATATAACTGTCTAAATGAGATCAAGGTTAGATTTTAGTGTGAGATTGCTTATCACTAGAAATCTCAATAAATCCCAAGTACAGTACTTTGTGAAGTTTGATGACGTTATTTGATACAAGGTACAACAGTCATAGTGGCATTGGTCAGGCTGTGGATTCTATCACTCATCTGAGAGCTCTGTGCTCCATGTACACAGAAACAGAAGCCACTCTTCAATTTGGAAAGCTTTTATCTGTCATCTTCAGGTAATGAAAGAGGCCAATTGGATGTTTGGGGTTTTTTTTTTTAGATTCTTCAGCAAGAGAAAGGAGTTTCTATGTAGAGATCTGCTCAAAGTAATCTTTAAAGCTATTTGGAAACTACTGTCTGAAGTAAACCCTCAAATTTTAAAGTACCAAGGATTTATGGCTATTAAGAATTTCAGTGCAAGAAAAATTGCTTTCCTGTGTTCCCTGGTACATCTCTGACTTGAATAGGAATCTGTATGTGTGCTCATCTAGGAGCAAAATCCAGCGTGAAAGATGACAGTCTCAGAAAAGGCTAGAACATCTGAAAGGAGATTTTGATGCTAATGTAGCTGCCCTAAAAGGAAGAAACCCTGCTTGTCACTTTAAAAAGTTAAGGCATGACTTAAAAGCTCATACCTTAAACTCATCTGTAGAATCAAAACAAGAGAAAGGTGCTGATTCTGTGATAATATATACCTGTATAAAGTTGCTGTGATCCTATTTCAGTCTGGGGAGTGACATGTGTAAGACTAATAAATCACATGAAAGTGTAATACCAGCAAAATGCAGTCTTCAGTGAGATTTCTTGAGTCTATTAAATGCTAATATGAAGTAAGGACATAACCGAGTCTTTATGAATATTTGTAACATACAGAATCAAATGTATTGCATACATGCTCTTCTCAAGTCAATGAGAACTTCTCTCTTTAAGTTCAGTGGGTCCGGGGTTTCATCCATTATATTAATCAACAACACAATGCCATGATTTCTTTCTGATTTACATTATTTTGCATTAAAATTCCTCATCTATAATATCAATTTATATCTGGCTTAGAAATATTGCAACTTATTATTTTTCAGCAATGAACTGCTCTTATAAATATTATGATTACTGCTACTTTAAAGCACAAAGGAATTTTAATTAGCTTTCATAAATAGTGTACACAGCAGAGCTTCCAAGTAAGATGAGAAGAATGAATATAGAATGATAATCCTTTATGTAATCATATACATGATAGATTATATCTGGGTTTCTGGGAAGACAAAGGTTGTCATATACAGCTACTGGAGCTGAACAACACATATTTTTCCCAGCCCTGCATTTTTTTTTTTTAAATTTATTTTTAGAAAAACAGTGAAAATTGAGAGGGTCAAAATCTCAACAATACACGTGAATAAAGAATTTGAAAAAGAAATTACTTGGGCCTGACAAAACATTTTTTTTTAAACATTAATTCAACATTTTTGAACTGACAAACTAGCTGAAATGTTGAAACTAAAGACCATGTTGATCTAAGCATACCATATTTCTCCAAATGTCAAACTTTGAAATGTCATAAGTTTCCTTAAAATAAGGAAGATACTCAGAAAGATACTTGACAATCTTATCATTGAAAAATTCTGCAATAAGAAAAAGTGACTAAAACTTCATGGATATGTCTAATGGGCTTCTTCACATGAGTACTTAAAAATTAAATAAAATGTAAGACTTTTAACTCTTTCTCACTTAATATCTTAATTGAAAAGATTATGAAGTACAAACTAGGTAAGTGGACAGTGATATGAATTGAAAACTGGCTAAACAGCCAGATCAGAGGATTGTGATCAACATCCAGGTATGTCTGCCACTGGTGGTGAGCAGGGTTAGTACTGCAGCTAATTCTGGATAGTATCTTCAATAATGACATGGACACTTGTACACCGTGCACCATCAGCAAGTTTGCTAATGGTATAAAACAGGAACCAGTAGCTGATACACTACTAAGGCATTCTGCCATCCAGAGGAACCTTGACAAGCAGGAGAAATGAGCAGAGAGGAACCTCATGAAGCTCAGCAGGTGAAGAATAACCCCAAGCACCAGTCTACACTGGGTCTGGAAGGTAGCTAGTCAAAGAAGAACCTGCAAACACCAATGCTTATTAATGACGTGGTCAGGGTGGGATGCAAACAGTAAAACTGTAAGAAAGGCAACAACAACTTCAAAAGTTTTAAAGTAAAAAGTTTATCAAGTGCTATTTAAACCAGTCTCAGGTAAGGAAGTACAGACAAAGGATATTAATGAGAACTAGAAAGGTCACATTTTTCTGTAGCAGAAATCTTTTCTTCTGATGCTTTTGTGGAAGGCTGAAGAATTTAAATGATAATGTTATCATTGGCCTGATTATCCCTGATATTTTTTACCAGAAATTGAGATTCAAACTTATTTCATTTGTCACAACTGTATTTTGTATCTTGAAGTTTGCTCCTGGTATTACGTGATATTTTAATGAAGTCTATCCGAACAGACACATCAAGGAACAAACAATGTCAAGTATTCTTGTATCTTATCAATGTGGTCTGTATCTATGCTAATGTGTGAAATGTGTTCTCTGAGACACATTAATTTTTCCAAATTTCTGCTCAGAAATTTAGATTAGTTTCTGAATAAACTTTTTGGCAAAATTGGTTTGCTTCTTTGTAAGAATCTGTTTCAAGTTTGTTTTTCAGTCAGAAAAATACAAATCTCCATAGCCCATGAAGTTATATTTCCAAACAACATAAAAGGAGCCTCTGGGGCATTTGTCTATAATACAGTCCAGTCAAAATTAATGAAACAGATCCTTGCATGAGATACAGTTAAAAAAAACCTTGTTGAAAACCTCATGACTACAAGGAAAAATATGTTGTGTACATATATGTTAACCTGATGTCCTTGTTTAAGTGAGAACAGAACACATTCTGTTTTGTGATTTTACTTTTCAGCTCAGTTTTTCTAATTAACTGCACTTTCTGAAGATAGCAACATGTTTTCACAGACAGTGTCTGCTTCTAGCAGTGATAACACACCATGTTTAGAATTACTATCAAAGATTGGAATGCAGCCCAAGGCCACTGGTGAATCTTATGTACCACACTGGGGGAATGCAGAAAGTGAAGGCTGCACCTGCAGGGAAGAGCAGACAGGACAGGTGATTCAAAACTGATACCAAGGTATTCCAGCCCATATATGTCATATTCAGTATATAAACCCTTGGGATCTAGAGGGTCTCTGGGCATTGCTGTTGTCACCTTCTTCTTTTCTTTGGGGGCTCTCCTCCTAGGACCACCAAGGAGGAGAGCCATACTGCCTTCGATCCCAATCGGTGTGTTCCCAAAGCTGGTGCCAGAATCCAGCTCCTGAACACAGCTCCTGTCTGGTACTGGGCCCAGTCTGGTACTCTTCCTGTGCCAACTCCATGGCATCAATGGTGATGGTGATGAAATTACCACTGGGGGGTTGGATTTGATACTGGTCTTGTACATATTTGTATATATTCAATTTATTATTATTATTTTCATTTTCATTAAAACTGTTCTAGTTTCCTTTTCTAATCTTTAAGTCTCTCTCTCCCTTATTCCCTTTCTCTTCCCATTGAGGAGGTAGGGGGGGTTAAAAGAGAGTGTCTGTTGTTGGGCTGGGGGCTGCCCTTACCCTAAACTGTGACACCTGGCCATTTTGTTACATTCCTACATATATTTTGCGAACAAAAAGGAAAAATAAAAGATGTCTGCTAGAATATTTGCAGTGAAAGGTCAGAACGTCTCGTGTGTGTTCCTTCACTGTTATTCTTTAGGAGTAGCAGACACCGAATATACATTAAAATTCCTTGTTAAAGAATGTCATTATGAATGCCACAATTTTTGATGTATCAAGATCAAGTGATTCAAAGGTTTTTCTATTTGACAAGAGAACAAGAGAGACCACTTCAGTATGTGCCATCTTGTCTGCACGAACTTCTTTGACTTTCACAGATTTCTAGAGCTATTTTTTTCCAATATTAGGCATAAAATGTGAACAGAAACAGTTCATGTTTATATGCAGTTTGCACTTGTATACTCATACCTTAAACTATAAATGTGGGATTTACAGTAAAGAAATGGATGTTGCAATCAACAGAACATTTCTCAATTTGAAGAAAACAAACAAACAAACAAACAAACATACAGCCTGAGGGTAATAAAAAACAAAAAGAACTATGCCTATTCCAAAGCCAGGAGTAATTCAAAAAGGAGAAAAAGAACCCGAACACTGAACATTTGCAATGGGATCTTTTTAGCTTCTAGCTTCCCACAGCACTGTCTGTGCTGCTCAGACATAATGTTAGACTTTGGCCTATGCATTCAAAGAAATCCAACTGTATTTACCCAAGGATATTTAAAATCATCTAGCTACAGTTATGAAGTTAAAGAAATATAGAATATGTTACAAAGAATAATTATTCAGTAGAATTAGTTTCATGCTATCAAATGGTAAAACATTTAAAAACCTGAGACTGCTATTCCAAATTTCAACATAAATCACCACAATATGAGATGTGAACTGTGATCTCGTGCTAAATTGTCAGCCTATGTTCTACTAACCAAAGTACCAAACCAAGCTATGGATAGCCTTTTAAAGCTTAATTTTCCCACAGGCCAAAATATCAAACCAATGAAGTGGAAGCTTCTAAAGGTTTCCAGTGGTAACCTTTAGAGATTAAGCTTTGATTTATTTAGTGTACTGTTCAGATATATTTTATTTAAATATTTTCTTCCAAGAGCCTCACACCCTCCTGAAATCTGACTTTTATTAAATTAACAGCAAAAGGCATTGCTTGCACTTCTAGAAACAAACAAGAACCACACAATGACAGAAAGATATCTTTGGTTTAGTGTCATGTATTAAATTCTTTATGCAGGTCTGTGGGAAACAGCCTCTCGGGAATCACAAACTATTTATCCTATAGAGTGAAACTATGTTCTGATGGCAGACTTTGAACAAGCAAAGTCATATTGCATGTTGGTAGCAAGTGGCAATGGTTGCCTGCAACTCATAGTCTCTTGGGTCTCTCTAGGTGTTCAACAGGGACCTGTCCTTGAGGCTGTCTGTGGAAGGGGGGAGGAGCAGGAAACAGTCTGTGTGAGTAGAACCATTGAGACCTGGCCCAGTCTGGGAAGCACCGCAGGTAGGTCAGTGTGCTTGCTTCTGCTGAACAGGCTTGCCCTCCAAGTGGCATCATGACCTGCATTTGAACCTCTCAGAAACAGCAGCATTTCTCAATCCTTTCAGGGATAAAACATAAGAAACATTTCACTTGTCAGGACTGTTTACTACTTGTTGAAGTAAATGTAAATCTGATGTTTCTCTAAGCAGGGGCTGACAGTTTTATTTTGCAATGACATAGCCATAGATATCTTGACATTTCTTTTTACTATTTTGACACTAGAAGCTCCTTCCTGTGATTTAGTGTCAAAGCAGTAAGGTCATCTTGAGCTGCTTAGACACTTGCTAAATAGCAGTCTGAAAAATTAGGAGCAATAACACTACAAGAAATTGAACTGTTCAGATCTTATGATAGGTAACTGTGATGATTTCTCTGCATCTACAGTATCTCCATATTATTATTTATTAAATAAATATGTTACAAGTGATCCAATGAGGATCCTGCAGTGAAACTGTGAATCTTATTACACAGTATCTGCTGCCTTTAATGAATTTAGAATTTGAATAGGTAAAACATGTAAAATCAAAGCACACAAAACAAAAGAGAATGCAGAATGACAATTACTGATCTTTGAGCAGTCCCAGTGTTTTAACCAAGTGACCACCTCTTTCGCCTTTTCTGACTTGAATGGTTGCCCCTCGGACTCTCACTAAACCATATGGAAAGTTGCTGATCAGCTAGAAAAGACCAGAAGCCTTCCACTTGCAGGACTGTTGTAGTCACCCTACATAACAATCCTGCATCTGCTGATGGTACACTGACTCCTATTTAATACTGATTTTTTTGACTGATATTGAACTGACTTGGTTTACTTAAATGGTCAATTAACTATTAATGTCTTAAATATAATAACATTTTGAGATGTGCTTAAGAAGTTATGCCCCTATGGAGACGTTTATGCTTTAAGAGACATTTCACCACCACATTTGCTGAAAGAAGGAGAAAAATAAAATCTATAATAGAGACTTTTTTGCTCAAAAGAAAAACAAAACAAAAAGTTGTAAGATCATGGGTTTGCTTTCTGATTCTGCTATATTCTCATTTCATTGTGCTTTCCAAAGATTAAGGCTGACTAAGATACATTGAACCTCTGGGACAACCAACAGTAACTTCAGATGAGCTCTGATCTGTATTTGGATGTGGAAAGGTTTGTTGTAGTTCAGCTACAATGTTAAAGTCAATATATGTCAAAGTGGTGAGACTCCTGGTGAAAGCACAAAAGTTGTCATTAGACACTCATGTCCTGATTGATTTCAGATGTGGAGCTAATTTAAAAGATTCAGAGTTCATAAAGACATCAATCTAGGAGCTTCTTTGTTGCTGTGAGTTTATATAATTTTATTCTTAATGGACCAGTACAGTCTCTACAGTATCTTTTACATCTGGTTTGACTCAAATGGCTGTCACATTAACTGGAAAAGCAATGTGGAAAAAAAAAATAAATCAATAATTGCTACAACTCTTTATCACCACCACAAACTTTTAATGGTTACTCTCAAAACTTTCTTTCTATGTGCAGTTTTATACATTAATGGATATGGATTTTACTTTCAATCTTGTAATGTATATCACAAGACCTTCAGCTGAAATGTACGTTTAAGGAATAATTACAGCATACAAATGAATTTTATGACATTGGGATGAGCCAGTCCCATATTTATACATGTCTATTCTTTGTTATTGTTATTCAACATTTACATTCTTCACCTAAGCCATATACTTCTGCAGTGGCAAACTTCTGTCCTGAAGAATTTAGTCCTCTTTTTCTACATTCCAAATGAGAAAAGCTTTAACTGTCTGCACATCTCTGCGTTTTTTTTCACTGACACAGTTTCTGCTGGCATTAAGGATTGTGGTTTTTTAGCAAACAACTTCTGTTGGCTACTACAGTTGTTGCAACAAATTGCAAAGGAAACCCCCTTCCATTTGTGGCATTCTAGACAAACAGCTCTACACTGTGGCATTACCAGTAACAGGATATTACTGGTGTAGTTGTAGAAACATGCAGTCCAGTCACATCAGTGTCTGTCCCAGAAATGTGTCTTAGCTTTGATAGAGCCACAGCAATGGAAGGAAAAATATTCAGAATCACTTTCATTATTTGAATCTCTTAAAGAGAAGGCTTATTAGCTACACTAGATCACATAAACTTTCTTTCTTTTTAATTTGCACACATCCAAACCTTCTTCCCTGTTGTCTGATTATGCTCTGCTCCCCAAGCATCATCATAAACCTGTGACCAAGCATCTGTGGGCCATGTGTGTAGAGCTATAAGAATTGTTGCAGATATATCAGTAGAACCTACTGTATGCTTATTTTAATTTCAGGATGGATGGGGACAGCATTCTTTACAACAAAATCTGTGGCATAATTAAGAAATTCCTTATTACATGTTTTCATTATATTTTTCTCACTTCAGTTTTTACTGTTATTAATTCAATTTAACCTTATGGATGCAGGATGCATGCAGAAGAATCAGAGGAAATATTTCATTCAGTATAAGTTTGTTCTTGTAACAAGTTTTCCCAAATTTATCGACTTCTACAGATGACAGCCAGTGTTATTCATGTCAAAGCTTATTCTTTCTATTTTAAAATTCAGAACCCTTTTGTTAAAGGATAGTGGTAATTTTTACTAAGCTTGTCTCTCATGGTGACATTTTGTTTAAATAAGAAAATCTGTATAAAGTGGCTTTATGTCTATGGATGAATTTATATGAAGCGTAAAATGTCAAATTGGCAATGGTAATAATCTTGTAAATTAGGTATATTAAATAAGGCATGTAGATTTTTGATTCATCTGAATGGAAGGATTTATCTAACTCTATTTCAAGAAACCTAAATCATGAGCTTCCATTTCTTAACTTTTACTCTTGACAAAAGTGAGGAATATACCAACATTAAAAAAATATAAATCAGAAAATATTGAGTCTAGGATAAAACTAACACCACCTCCCAGTTCAGCAATTCACAGAAAGGGAAAAGACATCTCTATACATAGGACAGACCCTAGAGTCAGCAGGAAAATAGAGCAGTGTATGTATGGAGAAAATACACATCACCATTTGGTTGCAGCTGCTATAGCTGAAAATCCACCAGCTGGTCCCTTCTCTCTAATCTTTCCTGTCCCTGTTGCTGTGTAGTGCTGCCCATCAGGTTCTCTGAGTTCTCTGCTTGGGTGGGCACTTTCTGTTGCCTTTTGGTGAAAATGAGGCAGAATATCAATCTGAACAATTTAAATTTGGTTTGAAGGAACTGGGTTACAAAGCCCTCACTCAAGAAGTTTCCCAGCAAATCTGAATGGCAGTAAGGAGTATTAGTAAGCACCAGGGAGCGTGATCTTTTCCAACTCTACAACTTCAGCTAGAACCTTTTAAAATTAGTGTTTTTCTCTATGAAAGAAGTAATTTTGTCTAAGTAATGAATTTAATTGCAGCTATTTGCTCTAAGTACAGTGCCAGCACTTTTCCTTCTTCAGAGACCTGCAATGCTAAAATGGACCGGGGCACAGTTTTGTTCCTATTGAAGCTCTGCCACTTCTTACTCTTTAGTTAGTGGAGTCTTCTCCTTAGTGTACCAATGTCAACATGCATTTAAACACCTACTATATATACACCATTATTTTTATACATAGCATGCATTATACTATTCTTTTTCCTTACTGCATTGTAATACATATATATGTACTATTAAATTGGACTATGCAACACTAGTGCTTTACTTGCTCCTCTTTCTGCACCAAAGTGGGATAATCAGCAGTAATTATTCTCACAGAGAAAGCAATAGCTTTGTCAGATTTATAGGGCACAAGGTAAAATAAAAATGCTAACATCAAAAAAGGAAAAAAAGAAGAAAATTTAAATTATTATTTATTGTATGCATGCCGTGATAATCCTGTGATACACACAGTAAATGGGAGCTACATTTCCCTTCTTATATGGAGAGTTATTAATCCTTGTGTTTCCGGAGGGATTACACTGCTCTCAGACATCAGTAACCAAATATTGCACACTGAATTCTTACTATTGCTTCTCTATGGATTTTCTCACAAACTCATGTCGTTATTCTCACTCTGTATTTAAGAAGGTGGGCTAATTATAGTAGGTGTGTGCAGCTAAATTAATTGGGAACTAACTACATTTAGCCTCACTGGTACCACCGGGTGCCACTACATGGTAGTGTCACTTCACATAGGTTAAAAAAGACTATGAAGGAATAATTTATCATGAGCTGAGGACTAGTAATACAATATGTCTCTAACCTCAAAATAGCTTAGTGGGCTTTTAAAGGATGGGTCAGAGAGGACGAAGAATCAGCCCCCAAAACTCCAGCTGAATCTTCTTAATCAATTTTCACTAAATCCATTATTTCCCGATGGGAATGTCAGAGATGGAACTAATCTGTAGTTAATGCACACTAGAAGAAGACTGTTAGAGAAAGGACCTGAGAGAGTTTTGTAGCATCCCCAACAACCAGCACCTAAATAGGAACATCCAGGCACCTAAAGGATCCATCAAATAAATCAGCATAGAAGTTCTGTACCTTGCTGCTTGTTGGGCACAATGCAACAAATGCTGTAAGTATTTTTCTTACTAATTTATTCTGCTGTTCTTTCTAATAGGCCTTGTAAATGTTAAATAACTTCAAAGAAAGTACAAGAAAGAAAGGTAAAACAAATAAAAACCAACAACTTAATGTTTGCAAACCTTCCAAGTAAATTTTGCTAGTAAAAGAAGCTGTCCAAAGGTGTGGTTTTCCTCTTACCTTACAATGAATTAATTGCTTTGCACAGGCTTGTTTCTCTTTATTTTCAGTGTCAGCATAAGTTCCTCAATTTCTGTGAAAGATCAAATATTGTCAACAGCAGAACTAGAGACTAAGTGCATCTTTAAGTGGTCCTGGTTGCCTACACTCTTTCTCATGTTAAGAAGCTGAAGCATTATTCAGAGTTGGCTATTAACCATGCTGCTTTCATAAACCACTCAGAATTTATTTGTCAGAAATTCCTTAGTGTTAAATAGTATAAAGTACATCACATTGTTTGTGAAGAAATCTCACCTTTATGATCCCTTTCATTTCTGCCTAATTGTCTAAGATAAGAATAGCTTGCTGTGCCTGAGGGGGAAATTTTCCATTACCACTGAAAAGATAAATGATAGAAAGCAAAATGAACCTGGCTCATTACAACCTTCTGAAAAAAAGGCAAATTGGTCTTCAGAAATGATATAATAGAGCTGACACATTTAATAGTCTGGAGTTCAAATGTGGCATTTTATATATTTTTTTCCATAAAGTATAATACAAACAATTACAAAATGCTGGCAATAATGAATGGTGCTTAGTTTCTTTTACTAGCTTTGCTGTGTAAGTTCCATGTGGAGGAAAATGGTTTTACCAATAACCATTTTAATGAGGAGAGTAAGGTTACATTTAAAGAAACATAACAGTCATTTCAGTGTGTTTCTAGTGTTAATTTCTATAATAATTGCACTAATGCCTTTCGATCTACTGTGGAAGTGCATAAATTGCTTAGAATAGTGAAAGCCAGACCACTGATATGAATGCTTTAAATATCTGATGAGCTTTAGAGGACAGAGCTGAGAAAAAAGATTGATTTCTCAGTAGAGAACATAGTTCATAGTAATGGACAGTTTCTTACTTGGAATTAATTTACATCAGTTACGTCTAAACACATTTACATTAAGTGCATTGTGTATTATTAATGCTTAACAGATAGGCATTGGTTTGCTGAAGTACTGTTTAATATCATACATTTACATCTGAGAGTTGAAGGTTTTGATTATCTGTACAGCAGAACTATAGATAATTGAGGTAGTGGGTATTGTTAATCTCAAATGCTAATGTTAATCTCAAATTTTTCAGTATCCATACTGAAAAAAAGGTTTATCGTCTGTTTCACTTACGTTTACTCAGTATATTATTCCTAACTGATGGAGAAGAACTTGAAAATATATTAAAAAATGACATGGTATTGCTGTCAATCTAGGCACCAATTCAGGAAAGTCCCTAACTATTTACATGAACTGTCTTGACTTCAGTGGGATTTAAAGTCTGGTTTAGGCAGGTTTTTAAAGCAATAGAGAACAGAGGGCATGACTTGAGGACATAATATTAAGTTTATTTTGTGACAGTTTAATTTCTTTTGCTCATAGGTCTGCAACTGACGATCATTTTTATCAACCACTCTTTCTGCATACAAAACAAAACAAAAAATAATCTGGAAAATACTGTTTACAGATGATGCTTATTTGCATACAGCCAAAGTTTTTCTGTTTTCCATGAAGACCAGGTTCACAGACTGACATTTGCCATGAACATTTGGATCATACTGATTAACACATTTTCAACTCTGAGAAATGTCTGCATTTGTATGTAGGCTGAGTCTAATACATTGCAGGTACTACCTAAAAAGAATGCAGTAGAATGAAAACAATAATAATAATTCACAGATATTCAATTATTGCCTAACATGACATTACACACATTTTTATGGATACTTATAACTAGAACAACACAAACTCATTAGCAATGAGAGAAGTATTGTATTTTTTTTTTTCAAAATTATTAATGCTACTTTTCCTTTCACTGAGGTCACATGTATGCATGCATGTATATGAATAAAAAAATAGATGAGTTCTGCACTAGTAATAATGCCACCCTGTTTATTCAATTCCCCGCCCCCCCAACAAGCAACTTCTATGGCATAGAAGGAATGGAGTCTTAGCCACTGAGTCATAAAAACACAAATTGCAATTCTTCTATGTGCATAGCTCTTAATGGGAAGAGGAAGGAGGTCCTGTGGACTGCAGAATCTATTTCTGCTTTCATGTTGTGACAGAACTCCACACAAAACAGCCCTGAAGCTGCCCAGTGGCTCCAAAGATGCTGGGTGCTCTTTTCCTTTCTCTCATTCTCAGCTTCTAGCCTTTTACCTCAATCTTCTTTCTTTTAATTTACCTACATCCTTTCCCTTCCTCCCCACCCTCCATTTCCCTTTTTTTCTTTTTTTTACCTTTCCCCCTTCTTTGTTTCCCTTTTACTCTTCCCTTTTTCCTTGTCTTTTTTCTTTCTGTGTCTACTTTCAGGCAAATTTTCATTCTTTCAAGGTGAGCTTTAACATTGTCCTACATGTAGGATATGGGAGCCAGAAGGAGAAAAAAAACAAAACAAAAACAAGACAAAAACCACAACAAGAAACAGTAGCTCCTATGTATATTAAAGGGTGGGTGGTCCATGCTCCATTCTGAAGGTTATTTCAGCACAGACCAAGTGCAATTTCTTTCAAACACTTGTTAAATTCTTTCCCCTTCAGCACCAGTGGTTCAATTTATTGAATAAACATCTACCACCATAAAGCAGCAATCCTTGCCACAACCCCTGACTGATAGTGTAGAACAAGTGTTCAGTATATAACTATAGATATCACTCAGCACATTGATCTAGGCATGTTAATATCTAGAGGTTTTCTTTCAATAACTATACTTCTTGTATTTAATTGACGTACCTAATTGACAGATTTTTCACCCCAGTGTTACCAGCCTTCTGGAACTCCAAAAGAATGTGTTTCTTTTCAGTAATAACTCAGCTACTCAGTCTTTATGTGCAAAATAATTGCATTCACAGCAGTGAGATGCGTGACCACAGCCAGCTAACGTGTCCCCAAGACAGCTTTCAGTAAACTGCATTGAATGTGGGCAGCTATGTAGCTGCAGGACAGTCTCGACAATCTGCCTGTCTAGATCTCTCAGGACAGCTCTGCAGTCTACCTGCACACTGGAACTCCTCATTTTCCTGACCCTCTGAACACTGGCCATCTCTGAGCTGGATAATAAAGCATTGTTAGCATTGTATTGTGCTTAAATCCTAAATTCTCCTGTGAGGCACTGTGTAATTAGTGGAGGACCACTGCTGTGCTTATGCAGCTCTCCAGTTTTCACTTCAAAGCTGTCTCCTAACAGAAGAGTTGAGTGTACCCCAACATATGCATCTATACCTGTGATAAATGTTTATTTACACTGTGGCAGTGGCAGGTTTTTTGTGCTACATGTTGAACTCCATATTGCCAGCAGCTGTACTAGCATCAGACCTAACTAGTTTACACCTATCCAGGGCATAAGTGCAGCATGGTAGTCATATCTTTGGATTTCAGTGTAAACATGCCCTACATGGCAAACAGTAAGAGAGGAGGTAGCATATGACAAAGGTCGAGAGCATCACCTCCTCCAAACCAGCTTTTACAGTGGGAAACTGGCCTAAAATAAAGTTCATTTTTCAAGGTGAAAGGTATATAAAGTGAACTTTTATGCTGATTCTACAATACCTCCAGTCTTCCTTAAGGCATAGACTTCAGTTCAAATGGTTTAGTGATACTATCCATCAGAGGGTTCAGCCTTTGTAATATATTTCACAGTAGTCCCTAGGTTGGACTCAGGCACAATACAGCATTTTGATATTGCTTTATAGCCTGTTGCCAGCTGTATATTTATCTTATTTATTTATTTATTGGAAGAGAATGTGTGAAATATCTATTAATGAATAATATATGGAATGTAACAAATAGAAACAAAGGGAAACAGGCATATCAGTGAAAGGAATATAATTGAAGTAGTCATCAAGAAAAAACAAAATTAGCTGTCAATCTTAACTCCAGATAACTTCAGGCTACATGCCAAAGTTAGAAATTGCTTACACACTTACTGGTATTCCTAAGGTGATATGTACTGCAATCGCTGCTGTGCCAATACACCTCAGCTATCTTTAAAATATCCTGTTAAGGAACTTGCAGTAGATCAGCTGTAGTAGACATTAGCCATATCTGGACTTCTGACACTAAGCCTACAGAAGAAGCAAAGAAAATCAGCAAGAAACCTGGTCCACAGTGATGTCACACCTTGTATCCATAGCAGGATGCTGCTGGCACTGAAATTTTGTTGGAACGTGTAGCTTGGATGTGCCCATAATGCATTGGACTCTATTGTGGAGGGACACTCTCAGAAATACCAGGCAGCTGAATAGGTATTGAATAGCTGATTCAGTAAAACGTTAAGCAATAAATTAAGCAAGGGGGTCACTGAGCAAGTGTAGGATAAAATGTTAAGTACTGTGTGTAATCACATCTCTGTGTACTCATGGCTTTGAATAAAGGGTATCATAAACCTCCCACAGACCCATGCTAGCATCTCAATAATCTCATCTCCTTCACCTCTTTCTATTTTGAGTATGCATCCTGTGGAGGAGGCTGGACAAATGTATGTTCATATGTTGGAAACAAGATGGAGCAAATCTGTACTCAATAATTTCTTCTGGGTAAAGAGCCCCTTACAGCTTAAAACTCAGCTCAGCTTTTCATGTAAAACAACCATCATTAATGAAAAAAATAAATAAATAAAATTTTATCCCCTTTATTATTAAACAGATGGAAAATATGACAGGTTTTTTATATGTATGCTGTTATTACACATGGTAAATAATTCTATTAAACATCATAGAAATTTAATAAATCAGTAAATTGTTTCCATCTCCACAAATGCATTTTAAAAAGCTTAAAAATAAAAATTAAATATGAATTTCAATTCTT
>JANHGL010001997.1:0-42655 GCA_024611195.1 Ceyx melanurus
GGCCAAGGGTGCTGAGCCCGGTTAGGTTGCCACAACTTGCCATTCAAAAAAGCCCCGGCTTGCCTGGCCGACGGCTCCCCCTGCAGCCCTCGGGGGGAAAAGCGAGGGCGGCCGCGGGTGGTCCCGCCGCCGGGAGCTGCCCCGCTCCTCTCCGAGCTGGCAGGGAGGGTGCGGGGGTGTCCCCGCCGCCGCCTCGGTGACCCCGACTATGCAGCCTTCGCCCCTGCGGCTCGGCGAGGGCTCCTCTCCCGGGGAATACCCTCTGCCGAGCCTGGAGGGCAGCGATAGCTCCTTCCCCTCCCCGGGTCCCTGCGTGAGGGTGGGGGCGGACAGCGGCCGCTGGCTCTCGCCTTCTCTCCGCCGCCCCGCCCCGGGCGCGCAGGTGTCGGAGGGTGCGGGCAGCCCGCTGTGCCATGGCGGTGGCTGCAGCGGGCACCCCGCAGCGCCCGGCGGTGGAGGAGCAGGTAAGGGAGGGGGCTGGGGAGGGAGAAGGGGCGGCCGTCGAGGGGCTTGAGGAGCCCTTCGGCCGCGGAACCGCTCCCGCGCGTTGGTGCTTGACTTGTACTGCCGGCGGGTTACGTGGAAGGGAAGGGGGTTTGGGACAGACCGAACCAGCCTCCGCCGTGCTGTGGGCGGTGGTTCTTGCTCGGCGCAACTTGTTTCAGCGAGGTACCTGAAATAGCTCTTGAAACCCTTCCACTGCCGACCCCCTTTTCGCTCCCCGAGAAGCTCCGTGTGCTGGGGCTGGCACTGCCCCTCAGGTGGACTCTACAGTATTTTCTGCCCGCTGCAGTGGGAGGAAAAAGCTCCTTCGCTTTCCCCTCAGGGGTGGCTGAGGGCAGAGGGGGTGTTGGTGGCGGAAGGGGGTGGGCAGAAGGGAGTCCACACTCCTTGGGAAAGAAACTTCAAACTTCCAGATGAGCTTTTTGAGCAAGGTACCATCCAAATGCTGCTTCTCTAGACTCGGTGCTTACCGAGATAGGAGTGGAGAGGCAGGTCAGAGCTAAGGGAGGGTCCTCCTCACTCTGCAGCTCTTGGGGGGGCATCTGGTAGAACTGGGAAGAGGCTGCATCTGAACACAGGGGCCCAGGTTACCCTTCAGATCTGTGGTGGAGGGCATGCAAGCCATGGAACTCCTGGGATTCTGTGGACACGTTCTGTGCTGGCTTGAGTTTTTGCTTTCAGAAAGCTGAACTCATGGGAGAAATCTGAAGATCTTAAATGAGATACACTGTTGTTGGCTCACAGAGCTCCTCACCACTACACTGCCAGCAGTTGAGAGTATCCCGAGAAAGCACCACTGTCTTCCACCTTGTTCATATGCCCTTGTTAGACATTTACACCCAAACCCTGCTCCTGTTGTTTCTTCCCCCCAGGGATGGACTGATGTCACTAAGAAACCTGTAAACAGTCCTCAGGGTATGTGATGAGGGACCTGGGGATGCCACTTGTGACTACCACCCTCATGCTTTCCAGAGGCAGCTGTGTGGTCGCTCACAGAACAGAAACCACTATTAACTCTACATGGAGAGAAAAGCTGCCTCAAAAGCTGCTTCTCGTTAGCTACATTTTCATTGTTTCTCAGATAAACCCAGACTAGAGTTTATCTCGTGACTCACAGGTTGTGCTCTCCTTTCTGCTTTTAAATGACTTGTTAGTTAGTTCTGGGCTCTGCTGATAAAGGAGTAGCTTTGGACGAAACGTGGCTGCTCCCTATGCTGTATCATGCAGAATCTTCACACAGTTGCAGAGTTGTTTTGAGTGTGCTTATACTCTTTAAAAATAAGAGGATCTGTTATAAAGATCGTATTCAATTTCTGTTCTGTTGGGGAAGGGAAAATTTGCAAGCAATAAAAAGTATGGTTTTAACTTATAAAATAATTAAAGGAAAAACACTGTATGAGAGGCATTCATTTTGTATAGCAATATTTAAATTTATCCCTCTGTTTAAGGAGCAAATTTAAAATCTCTCGGATACACTTTCTTGGTTTATATTCAAGCACAGTTAACTTTGATATGACAGGGACATATAGAAGTACAAAATTGTCGTGTCAGTCTGAGAACAAAAATAAAGATTATAACTTCATCTGATCTTCCCTTCTCTTACCTTCCACCACCTCTCCATGTTCACATATTTCCTCTAAAGGTTGTTGAAGCAATTTCACGTTGACTTTCAACTACACCACAGGGGTCTCAAAACAAACTTTTCATTGTAAATGCTCTCTATGTTGTACCTTATCACTGCCTACACGCTCATATCTCTAGTGAGTTTTGGGGGTACTTGAAGCTTACTGACAAATTTACACAGGTGCCAAAGCTTTCACTGGATTTCACAGAAATCAAGCAGTTTCTGATGCTTGAGTAAGCAATGCAGCAGGGAAATCCAGCCTTGAGAGAAAAAAATCTGTTAGTGGCTAATAACTGCTGCACTGCTGCTGCTCACACTGCTCTGCACAAGTGTGCTGTGATCCTTCTCAAGACAGCTTCTGCTGTCACTGTCATGTAAACCCAGCCAAGGCTGAAGGACTCACTCTAGACCCTTTAATGGACAGCTGCACTGTTATCTTTTCTACTCTCAACTGTGAGCCCAGGAAGTTAAAGAAATGTTTCATCTTGACTGCTGCAGAGACCTACCTTCGTTTTTTCCACTGTCTGATAGGCTACTGAGGTAGAAGATGTAGTGATTATTGTATAACTTCAACACGGAGAGTCAGAAAAGGTTAGAGGCTGCTACTTTTAGAGATATCAGAACATAGAGTCTGAATGATTATTTCTCAGCAGGTAGAAACTCAGGGGCACTCGATGAATTTACCATGGCAGCAGATCTGCAGTGAACACAGGGACATTTCACAGCTTGTCATTCACGTGTAGAACTGCTGTGGTGCATTATGGCTGGATGTACAAATGAGTTCCAAAAATTATAAAGGAGAACAGCTACTGAATAGGGATCAGGATGTAACCTCCATTCCATGAAGTTCATAAACTGCTGATTCCCAGAGTTTCTGTGGCTGACCAAGCAGGACACCTCTGGATGCTGTGTCTCTCTGATAGTGTGTTTTATTCTGAAAATAACATTCATAAACAAAATCTAGTCAAAACTACTGCTGTGCCCAAAGGATTAACTTTGCCTCAAGAGTGTCTGGAAGTGTGGTTCAGAAAGCAGTTGAGCAGCATCCTGGTGCTGTGTGGAATCACAGTGAGACTTAAAAAAAGTATTAAGATTGTACATTTGTTAACTATGAAACGAATGTAAAGACAGGAGAGCTGCCTACAGCCTCTGAGTTTAGACTAATCCTTAAGAACTTCAAATTCTTTGTGTTTAATCCATCTTTGTGGATTTAATAGTAGAACACCTGGGAAGTGAATACCTGCAATTGGTGTTAACCTTGGACTTTACCCTTATGACTTCTGTCGCTTCTAACTTGTGTGCCTTGTTTTTCTCATCATTTTGTTCTGCTGCTTCTTGAGCAGGAATACAGGCTCTCCATCTGTGGCAAATTGTGCTATGCCATCGGGGGTGCCCCAAATCAAGTGGCAGGGAGTGCAGCTGCTTTCTTCCTCCAGATCTACCTGCTGGACATAGCCCATGTAAGTAGCACAAGAAACCACTACAGGCTGTAGACTCACCTCAGCTCTGATGTGGTCAGCGTTGTCCATGGGATGATACAAGGTGAATTAGCTAATAAAGCTTTTAAATTGTCTTGTTAGCATTGCCTCCAGCTGTTCAGCACCCTGGAAAATTAATAAACTTGTCCATATATTTTAATTATTTCTTTTTTCACTAGTTTCCTTTCTGTCTTGATGTGGCCATTGTTTGCTTTTAGTTTGGGATCATTAGTAGACTTTAGCCCCTGCACTTGCAGACACAAGAAAAAGCAGTTCCCTGTGTTGAGTCAGAGAGTGTAAGATACAAGCCATCTGGAACATTAATAGTACCATGGTAGGGTTGTAAAGTTTTGGTTTAGTTAAAAACCAAACAAACACTGCAGCTGTACATGGTCATGAACATATTGTCACCTCATTTATATTTGGTGTGTCCGGGATAACTTTGCAAAGAAAGCTGCATTACCCTTCCTGAAGGTTCTTTGCTTCCAGTCTGTGGCTTTCTGGTGCAGGAGCAGACCTGGAAAACAAAGCAGTAAGAGTCATCCCATTCATCTGACTTTCAGCTGCTCCAGCTAGATTTCAGAACAGCAGAGAAACAAAGAAAATCAATCCATGAGCATTTTTTACTGTTTTGGATTGTCTTGTATGTCTGTGTGGTAACTAGGTGGGACAGATAAAGTATTATAGGATAGGAAAAATGTTCCACCTAAATTACCTGTATAAAATACAGACAATTTCAGACCACTCAGGATCCCTAATTGCTTGAAAACACCAGTACTTCTGATATTAGGAGCCTGGTCTTAACATAGGAAGGTTTTAATTTTCCTCAAGGCTTTCTTCCATCTCTTCTTGTCTAAAAGCCACTTCCTTTCTGTCTCTTCAGTTTTCTGAACAAAATACCAGTGTGAAACCCACCTAATTTGAAGGTTTCTGTCCCTGTGTCCCTCATACTTAAATGCTGCAGTTACCTTTCTCACTGCTGTTTTATACTTGTTTTAGCTGGCTTGTCTCTTGAGAAGCAGGAGTGACTCCTGAACAGTTCCAGGGCAGCCCTCCATGGGAAGTCTGCCTTGGGGTTTGTGGACTGCTTGCCACCCTGGCTGTGGAAGGCCACGAGGCAGCAAAGTTGGATGAGGAGAACACCAGCAAAGTGCTGTGGGATACAGCCCAGTGCCCATTCCAGCCTTGTCTGGCAGTGCAGCAATGGGATGCTCTAAGAGGCACTGCCATTACCTGCTGGAGATCACCATTCCCAGTCCTTCTCTGGGCATAAGTTTTCTAGGGTGGAGTATTTATCTTGTTGCTGGTGATGCCAGGAGGTCAATGCCCTGCAATTTCACCTCATTTGGGCTAAAATTGAACAGGTGTGATTGCCAGAAGTGTATCTATAGCACCTGCCTTTTCCAGAGCTCACCTAGGACAGCCTGAGGTTTTCTACTTGGCCTTTTTATTTTTATGTAGTCTGGGAATGTTTTTCAAGGGAGATTTGTGGTGGCAACTTTGATATGAACAGACTTGCCTTCTGAAGTTCAGTTGTCATAATTCAGTTCTGAGTGGATAAAGTTTGTTGTGCTACAGCCTCTTCCACAGCCATCTACCACCCATTGACTTTTTGGCAATCCCAGGAGCTGAACAAACATGAATCCCTATGAACAGCTCACCCTACTTTTTCTAGATCAGGTCAAGATGAAGATATGGGGAAATGGAGCTGTGTGGGGAACAAAGTGAGGGGATAATTACAGAGGGATGCTGGCAGGTTTTATGACTAAAACAAAAACTTTAGTCTATTATTTGACTTTCTGACTTATTTTCCTAATTCTAAACACATTCATAATATCTCTTTCCCTTCACTTTTCCCCTCTAATCCCTTCTTGCATGGTGCCTGTCTCAATGTCTCATTTGTTTGCTATGGGTAACCAATAGTAATTTCTATGACAGCAGCAGAGATGTTTTGTAAATGAACTATCATTCTTCTTCAAAACACTGAGTTGTTTTCTGGAAAGTTGCTTTATGCTGTTTCATTGTGCTCTGAAACAATGGCCCTTGTTTACAGTGTTCTGCCTGTACTTCCAGATTACTCCTTTCCATGCCTCTTTGGTGCTGTTCATTGGCAAAGCCTCAGGTGCAGTCACTGATCCTGTTGCTGGATTTTTTATTAGCAAAAGCAGATGGACAAAAATTGGTCGCCTCATGCCTTGGTAAGTATAAATGTGTGCATATTGAGATATATATGTGAATATTTTTGTGTGTATTGTGATCATACAGTCACCTCATTGGACTAGACTTTTTTTTTTTTCACCTGTTTCCCAGTGATTGTATTCATTCTACATATATAAAATAAATAGTCATTTCATCTATTTCCCTTTAACTTGTTCACCCATGAAAACATAGCAGAGATTTTCTAACCCTGGAGCCACAAACAAATAAAGCCAAGACACTGTGTTGTTAACACAGCTGGAAGCTCAGGTCTAAAACTTTCTTGAATCTATGGTTGAATTTGCATCTTTGTCTAGATTCCTTTAGTTTGGCTTCACCTCTTCACAAAGTTGGAAGTTGTTTTCACTTGTTTCCTAGTGTACCTTCACTTCTGCAGCAGGGGAGGTTAGACTGGACATTAGGGAAAAAAATTTCACTGCAAGAGAGGTCGGACACTGGCACAGGCTGCCCAGGGAGGTGATTGAGTCACCATCCCTGGATGTGTTTAAGGGGCATTTGATGTGGTGTTGAGTGATGTGGTTTAGGGGTGAACTGTTTAGAGTAGGGTTAGTGGTTGGACTTGATGATCCCAAGGGTCTTTTACAACTGGAATGATTGAGTGATTCTATTCTATGGTTCAGTGATGCTCACAACTGCCTTCCAGTATCTCCATTAACTTAGCTCTCCAGGCTCTTGAGCTCAGTATAGGCTGTGTGCATGCCCGTGGAGCAGAGGCATGGAATCAAAGGGCTCAGCAACCAGCACTGCCCTGATGCTCTGTTCCACCCTTCCTTACAGCAGTTGTTCTGGTGCTTCTCTTACAGCCCTGTAGTCAAAATACTGAACTAAAAATGCCCATGACTTTTATCATGAATGGCTTGCTGTAAGACATGGACCAGCATTCCTACAGGGACAGTGAGGTGTTTCACTGTGACACTGACTTGGTCTAGGTGATCCTGCTCAGGCAGGGGGGTTGGACTAGATGATCTTCTAGGTCCCTTCCAACCCCTAATATTCTATGATTCTATGACACACTTCTCCCTTCCAGGCACTCCAGCTGGTACACCTGGCCAGGTGCTGTAAGGAGAGGTGAAAAGAAGGAATGTTACTTGTATAGGAAGGACACAGACAGGTGCCAAAAATGGAAAAGGATTGGAAAGGAAAAAAATGGAAAGGATTGGTCCATATTAGGCAAACCCAAGCTTGTGTATGCCATAGGGCATTTATGTTTTGGCTTTTTAGGTTTTGGAGGTGAAGGGGAGACCTAGAAGTTTACAAAATATGGAGTCTTTCATCATTACTCTGTCTCATGTATTTTAAGGATGTATTGTAAGATATTTTGAAATAAGATGATTTTTTAATTAATGTAACACCCAGACGTGATTCACAATAAAAATCTAACAGTAAATGTAGTATCCTGAGCAAAGAAGTTGAATTTTCATAGAAAAGAAGCTCTTTATTTTTTATCTGTTGGTTCTCTTGCTTTCATGTGGGTTTAGGGCTACAGAAACTTGTCCATGAGCAGCTTATATCTGGCAAAGACTAGAAGGCAATTACATATTGGAACTTCTTCCAGCTTGGCCTCAGCTGGAACAGGGTCTTCAGGTCAAAGTTAAGCTTTTTGTCAAGAGCCCCATGGGAAGAGAGGAGCTTTCTGCTGTTCCTCTTCCCAGGGTTTGGTTTGTGGCCAGGTAAATGGAGTGCTTTTTAATGAGCACTGAATTACCCAGTAACAAAGTTATTCAAAGAGAAAATAATGACATTTTAAATACAAATGCCTTCTTCCTCCCCCCCCAATTCTCTGAAAATACTGCAAATACATGTGTTTATTTTTAGTGTTAAATTGATGTTCTAGTAACTCCCATCCTAGCACAAGCATGAACTTATCAGCCCTTTGCACTGTAACCCAACTACTGTACAACTTGCAGTTCTTACAGGAAAACTGCTTATCTAACCAGACCTTTACTACATGTTCATCAAACAGCTGCTTTCTTTCCAGAAGGATTTTGTATGCTTTTTTTTTGGTAATTTTAATCTTTTTCATAGGCATTTTCTTCCTACCCTTTGGAGGTCTGACCATATTTATGTAGAGTAAAAAATGGGTCTTCCATTAGCTTAAAAATATTGTAGTATTTTGGAATTATTCTGACTTAGTATCTAGAGTGAAGCAATGGAATTGGCTCAGCCAGAAAAGCTTGCCAGCAAAACAAGAACTGGTAAAGCAGGTGAACATTTAACTATAGCTCAGTGCTGTACTCAGTATAAGTCATCAATCACTATTGATCTCTTGGATGTAATGTGTTTAAAAGGCATAAGTAGACATTCACTTGAAATACACAAACCTGGTCAAAGGGGATACCAGGAGATGATCAGATATTCAGCAACATCAGCAAGGTTCTGAGCACTTACTGACATCATTGAGGAAAGGGAATTGTGAAAAGAGGATGGAAAGGGAGAACACTGAGAGGATTATTGCTGCAAAGTTGTCTGAAAAAAATTGCTATGAACATATTTTCCTGTGGTGACTCTGGACACCAGTCTGGGAGAGCTCACACTTTTGGAGTGGAAGGTGGATCCCCTTAGATGTTGTAGGATTTACTTTCATTTGTCTTCTCTGTTGCTGATGAGCTATGGATGCACTGTGACCTGGGGACTGGAGAGACAGAGAATGCCAGAACCTGGCACTTTCCTTGCAAATGCTCAGCTCCCAGTGCTGCTGGGCCTCCCAAAGAGCAGTGTGGGAAAGCCATTGTTTTACTAAACTATTTACCCACATTACTCTTTTGTATTCCAGGTTTTCAGTTCACGATTGCAAAATAATCAGCTGACCCTCAATGTCAGTAGTGCTGTTGTGAAGGGATTAATCTGTTTTCTCTCTTACGTGCTTGGATATTTTTTGTTGGGATCTTGGTCATCTAATTACAGTGTTTAATGCCTAATAAAGAATCAGAGAATTGTTTGGGTTGGAAGAGACCTTTAACAAGAATACAGGAGAGCCCTGATGCTGCAGCTCAGACTTGTAGGAAATAATAGCATCTGATAACTTCTGTATCATGGGGTTTGACAAGTGGTGTTTTCCTGAAATAATTTTTAGATTAATGATTTGCTGCTTAATGACAGTGTCTGGATTTGAAGTTTCTGTGGGTTTTTTAAGCCACCTTCCTCACCAGATGATCCTTTTGTATTTGAAGTGATTAGGAGTTTTACTCTTGAGTTAAATGGAACAAATGATCACATACCCAAGCAGATACAGACTGTAGGAACTTTTCCAGTGGGTTGTCCATTACCTTTTATGCTGTTTTCAATATTTTTAAGTGTATCAACATATTTGCACTTGCTTGAAATAGCTGTGAAGAGGCTAAGTTGAGAGGAAAACTGGAGCCATGAAAATTGGAAGAGGTGATAAGTAGGCTCATGTAAATATTGATGAAGTATGAGAAGAAGTGATAACAAAGCTTAGTTTTGACTAGTTCTTTCTAATAAATGTGTAGTTTTGTACAGGTACTAAGGAATGGCAATATAGCTGTACTGTTACTGTGTGTGTGCAAGGAAATTGTGTTTGTTCTGAGTGGGATATTAAGTATAGCTCTTTTCCTTCAGATTTGCTGGATTTTTTTTCCATTTTATGGAATCTCAGAATGTTAGGGGTTGGAAGGGACCTCTGAAGATCATCGAGTCCAACCCTCTGCCAGATCAGGACAAAACTAGAGCAGATCCCTCAGAAATGCATCCAGATAGGTCTGGGAAGTTTGCAGAGAAGGAGACTCCACAAGCTCTCTGGGGAGTCTGTTCCAGTGCTCTACAACCCTCACAGTGAAGAGATTCTTCCTCATGTTGAGGTGGAACTCCCTGTGCTCCAGCTTGAATCCAGTGCCCCTTGTCCCATCACAGGCACAGGTGAAAAGAGGCTGTCCCTGACTTCCTGACACCCAGCCCTATGTATTTATAGACAATAACTAGATCCCCTCTCAGACTTCTCTCCAGACTAAACAGCCCCAGGTCTCTCAGCCTTTCAGGTACTTGTATATGTTTTATAGTAATCTGTATATTTGATGCATGCCAATGTTTAACACTTCAGAGCAAGTAAATCTGCACATAAAATAAATTGCATCGTAGTAATTATTATCAGGAAAATCTAATGTGCTTTGCTGTCATTATATTGAGATTGTTGACTTGTGTTAATCTTCTTTGCAGGATGCTGGCATGTACACCCTTCACAGTAGTGTCCTATTTTTTTATGTGGTACTTGCCTCCTTTTGTGTCAGGCAGAGTTGCATGGTACCTGACTTTCTACTGCCTTTTCCAAGCACTAACCACAGTAAGTAGATTAGAAATCATGATGTTCTCAACTCATTCTTGTACAGATCAACAGAGACATTTGAATGCCTTATTCCAGTTAGGCATCCCACTTCTCAGAACTTCTATTGTCAGAACCAGATGAAGATAGTAGCTTGATGGCTTTAGTTTGGGGTGTTTTGACTCAAGCTAGAAGGATACCAGAGCTGAACCAGTACTGCTAGTAGTCATCATGATATTTATGCCTGGAGAGAAGAGTTTGAAAACCTCTTAATACAGTCTAGAATTTGCAATACTGCTGCAGAAGCCATCATTTCAGTGGCTTTCAGAGAACTTTCCTGACACATTCCATGCTGTACATGCAGGGGTTGCTTCACCCCACTTTACCTTTTCAGCAATATCAAGGTGAAGCAAGGTTATCTTTTGTGCAGAGCAGTATCAGACAGCAGATTAGGACTGGAGTGAGACAGCTGCATGGCAGCTTGGCAGGATGTATCCTGGCTGATGGAACTTCACTGGACCACATTTTACAAAAGTGGTTCCTACATAATTAAAATGTTTGTGTTTGGTTGGTTTTGTGTTTTTTTACCTTGGCTTTTTCCCTGCTTGCAGATCTGTTGGACCTGGGAATTCTGTATTCCTTTGTTAAGCTGTGTTTTTCCTTAGGTCCTCTGTTTCCTTTGTAGAAAGATGTTCCAAAAGACATTCCTAAGGGCTTAAAATAACGTTCTCTCCTTTCTCTGTTGAAGGAGAAGTACAGGTTTGGTGTGGATGAGCTTTGAAAATGTAGGTACTTGCCACGTTTGATGGAGGTGAACAGAAATGTGTTTTGTATGAGTAGAGTAGCTTGCCTGGCTACAGATCTCTGCAGTGGTGGAAACACCACAGAGAACTTGATTGTTCAAGCAGGTTCACATCCCACTTCACTTCACAATAGACAAGTTTGGCCTGAATAGTCTGAGCTTGGCCTGACTGTCATTCCAGGATTTTAGAAGTGATTTTTACTTTAGTTGAACACTATGAAGACACAGTCTTGTTCGCATCATGACCATCCAAAGGGTCAAGCCTTTAATGTTCAATAGTTACTTTCAGTGAAGTATTACTGGATATAAGTTTTTTCCTGCAGTAAAAGTGGGGCTCATTGCAATAAATATTTCCACTGTATTGTTTCCACCAAGATTTTACAGCAAGGTATCAATTCCATGCTAGATACAGTGCAGTAAAATCAAGTAAGCAACACTCATCATCTACCTTTTTGTCAGTGCTTGGCCATAACAATTGGGTGTTCCCACCTATTCTTAACTCAAATTAAGGAGTGTGTGGCAAAATGGTATTGAAGACAAAGTAGTTTTCACAGTTATCTTCTGGAATTGCCCAGTGAGACATATTTGGGGATTTATACAGTCTTTGGCTTGAATAAAGGGGAAAACTTATTGTCTTTATTATGGCTTTGCTTCCTGATAGCAAAAGTAGGAACATGAAAATCTCCAAGTGCAAAGAAAACTAGATGCTTTCTAGCCTAGCTGTGAAGGATTGGGGCATTTTCCCAAGGAGGCTGAAGGTACACAGCATTGAAGTAAAACCTCTTGGTAAATTATTATTTGCATTACAAAATATACTTTTTTTTTCCTTTTATATGCTTTACAAATCAGAAGGAAACTACAGGTCTTTGTGCTAAAAATTACAATGTTTTAAATAAGTGAATTCCAAGATTGTATTCAGCCATTTTCCTGGATATCAGAGGAATAACAGCATTTACCCTGACATTTCCTAAGTGATGTTCTTTTTTTTTTTTTTTTTGCATAGCTATTCCAAGTACCTTATTCTGCCCTCACCATGTTTCTCAGCACAGACCAGATGGAGAGAGATTCTGCAACAGCATATCGTGAGTGTCACCTGGGCTTTCTCATGTGGATCAGGGCTGGGTTTTATTTCAAATCATTCTTTATCTACAGGAAGTTCCTAATGGTTTGTGTCCATAAACCAGACTTTTATATCAGATTTTTAATACCCGATGAAAAAAGTCTTGTAAATGCTTCCATTTTTCTAGCTAAATAGGATACATTAATGTTTTATTGTCTGATTAGCTATCAGCATTTTTTGGTTTATTGCTAGTCAGACAAAACAGTAAAAATTAACCAAGCCAGGGTAGGGAATAATGATTTAATTCAAAGGTGATCTGGAGGGGGGAAAAAAAAATGCTGATCTTCTTTAACATTCAGTTTAAGTCTGAAAGTAATTTTGAGTATTTCCATTCTTTTTGTTTGGTTGGTTTGGCTTTTTTTTTGTTTGGTTTGGTTTTTAGTTTGTATTTCCTTGGGTTTATTTATTTCATCTTATAAATTCAAATTCCAAACCTGTTTTCTCTCTCAAAAAATATCTAGAACTTCCAGAACCAAGACAGTTAACCTCACCAAACAAGGAGAGTAGTTTTGTGTGCATGTTCACACCAAATGAAATATCTTTCTATTTCATCTGTGTTTACTTAATTCTAATATATACCAGATAGTGGAAGGACAGATGTTGCTGTATTACAGCTGGCACTGACTGTATTAATTAAAAGAATCAGGGTTTCCAGACCATATTTCCAACTATTCAACAATTAAAACCAAAGCTTTTGCTTTGAATCAAATCAATCAGACCAAAAAAGTGGAAAGAAAATACTTCTAAAATTTCCTGTATAGATCATAATTTGGATGTAAGAACAGTTCCTTCCTTTCCAACTCTCTTCAGCTCCATTCTCTCACCTTCTTTACTCTGTATCTGCTGTGTCTCACAGCCACCAGCACTAAACAAGGTAAAGAGAGTCAGATATCACATGGAAGACTTTTCTGTGTCTTAACTTGTCTTTCAGTGTTGCTTTAGAATGACCTGCAGTTTTTTAGTTGTATCTGTTTTCATGGCAAGAGGCCTTTTCCATTAGTCCTTCTAACACTCAACATACTTGCTAGAGTAGGTTGAAAACTGCACTGTAGAGGCACAATGAAATAGCCAGAAATGCTAAAATCTAGAAATTCTAGATACTATATCCCCTGAGCAACCCAATCCCTTTCCAGCCACATGGAACAGTTGTAATTTGCATCATCATCAACTATCTCAGGAGAAATCTGGGCTGGCAGTCACAGGACAGCAGGAGATCCCAGTTCTGTTATATTCTTTGGCACTGACTATATTCTGAGTCATCTGCCCTAAATTCTAACTAAATCCATGTACCTAGTGTTTCCTATTGTCTGGTTTTATGTCTTCAGAGGCTGTGATCCAAATAAATGTGCTTTCCTATCTGCTAGTCCCATGAAAGGCTTCACAGGCATGTGCAATTTGTGTTCATAAAAGCTGTTGAACTCTGTGGCTGAGAGGTGTGACACGTTTCTAGTGTCATTTTATTGTTCAGAAAGGGTTTAACTTCTGAGTGTGCAGCTGTTCTCCTAAGCCAAGTCAGGGCAGTGGAATGAGCCACAGTTCTGACTTTTCAAAAGTTGATATTTTTATATATACACTTTATACGTATATTTTGAGATAATAATTATTTGGAGCCAAGTTTTCATGTAATGGTTATGATTATGTGAGAATATTCTCTCTTTCTTTAAAAAAACCAACCCACAAGTGTTTTATTTAAGCACTTTTGACTCTCTTTGGGTTTCATAGAGAATTCTTCTTGTTGCTAGAATTTCTTGGATGCAGTCAGTTGTTTGGGCATTTCTTCAACTATTTAAAGACAAGACAGCTGTGTACTATGAAGTGTGCTTTTAAAAAAGGGTTGGGATCAGAGGATCCATTACTCTCTACTGGAGACAATCAGAACTGCTTATTACAACTTTTGTCCTGATCCTTACTATGAATGCAAGGTATAAATACTGGATTTCACAGTTGCTTCAACATAAATCCTACTTACATGCTGGGCAAAATACAACCTACTTCAAGGTATGATCTTCTTTCTGAAAGATCAGCTTTCTCAGCTAAGGTGGAAAGGAATAAATTACAAATTCATACTGCATAAGAACTTTGAAATATGCTTGTTTCTCAGCTCTTGCTACTTCGAAAATAAGGTTTTGTAACAGTTGTATTTCTGTTCCCTCTAATGATGCTTCTGAGTTTTTTCTATGCAGTGCTTGGATGTTGAGTGTGGCCATATTGTGTGGAGACAGGAGTGGTAGGCTTGAAATCCTTCAGGGTGAGAAGGTCTAGAACTCAGATGACTCACTGCTCACCTGTGACAGGGCTGTAACCACTAGACACCTTGTGAACTGATTCTGAGTACATGAAGCATCAGCTGGATGCCCATGGTTAGATCTTTGCTTTCCCAAATGGAACACTTGGTTGCTTTTTTTAGGTGGTTCTTTGTTCTGATGGTACTTGAAGTGTTACTGATCTGAATCATTCTCTGAGGTTGAGGTAGCTAGCTCTGCCTGACTGGCCTTAGGCAGCTAAAACAGCATTTGCTGTTTCCTAGAGCTTTGCAGCTCTGTTATTTCCAACATAAGCCCGAGGCAAGCATCTTTTTATTTAACAGTTGGAGAACCTAGAGGTCTGATCAGATAAGTGGCTTGAAAAGTGTTTCAGAAGTTACTGTCAAGCTTGAGACAAAATACCTGATGTTATGGCTCCTAGTCCTGCTGGGGAAAAATGGAATTCAAGATTGAAAGTGTAGTTCTGCTCTGGCCCTCGAGATGAAAGGTTTCTGTGTTATTCCCTTGTGGCTCTTAATCTCTGCCACATCCATCATGCAGCTTGTATAAAAGAGGCTTTTCTGTGGATGCTTCTAAAAGCTGATCACAAAATAGATGACAAAACTTCTTGAAACTGTTCTACTGCTGACCTTCTGGTTCTGCTGCTCTTGGTGCTGCTTTTTCTCTTTGTTCCCTGTAAAAGTAAATGGTTTGTTGAGGTTTCTCTTTAGTGAGACAAATGAGCAAACCCACAGACAGTGAGTTCTCATCTTCAGTGCACATTTGTGCTTCCTACTTTAGGAATGACCATGGAAGTTCTTGGCACCTTGATTGGAGCTGCACTTCAGGGGCAGATTGTGGCCAGTGCTCACGTCTCCCATCACTGCACTGTGAATCCCCCAGCAAACACAACTGACTCCTGGCACAGCACTCCCAGCTTTCCAGACCCCTCAGATCCCTTGTCTCATCAAGTAAGTTTCTGGGAACACAGAAAAATGTCTTCTGGAGAGGTGTGGGGGTGTTGCTGTAACTCCATATGAAACCATAGAGCTGGATGAGCTGAATCAATAACTCCAGAGCTGAGGCAATGTCCCTGTTGCAAACAAGGCTTCCCGTCTGCTGTCCCTGCAACTGCTTCTCAGCCTGCTGGCAGAATTGCACCAAGGAGCTTTGCTGGAGGTGCCAAACTGTAATGCAGCCTGGAGGTATACATAGCCATCCTTTGTTTTCACACTGGGGGTTGATTTACAGTTAAAAATAGCAGCTTAGTAAGAAAAGCTTACTTGACCCCACTGGGAATACTGCATCCAGTTCTGGGGTCCCCAGAACAAGAAAGACATGGAGCTGGAACACCTCTCCACTGAAGAAAGGCTGGAAGGGTTGGGTTTGTTCAGCCTACAGAAGAGAAGGCTCCAGTGAGCCTTTCAATATAGAAAAAGTTGGCTTACAAGAAAGATGGAGAAGACATTTTACAAAGGCCTGTAGTGACAAGTGGCAATGGTTTGAAACAGAAAGGGGATAGACTTAAATATAATGAAGAAATTCTTTACTATGAGGGTGGTGAGACACTGATGCAGGTTGCCCAGAGAAGCTGTAGATAACCCTCTCCATGTTAGTGTCCAAGGTCAGGTTGGATGGGGCTTTGAGTGACCTGGTTGAGTGAGAGGTGTCAGTGCCCCTGGCAGGGGGTTTGGAACTAGAGAACTTGAAAGGTCTCAGCCAACACAAAAAAAATTATATGATTCTAAGAAAAAACTGTGACTATAGCAGGATCTTTCAGATCAGCAACACTGCTTTTCAAAGCAGTTATCACTAGGGATCTCCTGTAAAGATTAATGGCTGCTACATGAGCAAAACTGTATGTCCTATTTGGAATCTGTGTTCTTGTAAAGGTACAAAGCACTGTTGGAAGTAAATGGTTGGTAACAGGCAATTAGTGGGAGTAGGGCTCATGGTTAAGATGTGGAATGAACCTAGAGACCCATGCTGCTTTATTTCATTTTCCACTGGAGATTTTTTCCTGTAATCCTGCACAAGTAATTTAATCTCTTCATGCTTCAGTTTGCTATTTTTTTTGAGAAACAGAGAAGATTATATATCAGAGAGGAAATCCTAAAACCTGATCCAAACCTCAGTGAACACAATTTTATAATCTTCCATTGTTTCCACTGGTCCTGAAGTAGTCCCTGAATGAAGCAATTACCTTGTGTAGTGCTTTTTTAATACATTACTTGTAAAATCAGCAGTTTGTTGGTTTCATTTAATCAGTTGCTAGATTCTTTTTTTTTCTTTTTCTGTTTTCATCTGTTTCCATGTCAGAGCATATACTAACTCATATATCAAATTCCCCAAGAAGAAGATTCCTTAACCTGAGTCTTAGCTTCTTGGTGCAAATCAGGATGTATGTTTTAGTGCTCTGCTTGTTGGAGTTTAACATCTCCTATTATCACAGTAAAATCACAAGCTTAAGACATGTTTTTTATGTGTGCTTTGAATTTGCATAGCCTGGCACCAGCACAGGTGATCCAGGAAAGGGATCAACCCTTGCCTCCCCCTACTCCCAGACACTATGCTCTGCCTCTGTGCTACCCAAGCCTTGTATTTTGTCAAAAGTCATTGTAAGGTTTCTCAGAGAGCTTAACTGGGGTTGCTGGGCTGCTTCTGTAAGTGGCCATGCCATCATTTTATAGCTGATTAAAGCATTTTTGAAGCTGCTTGTTAGGTAACTTCTAGTGTAGATTTTAACAAGACACAGAACCACTTCCTGGCTTCTTTTTTAGCTTCTAGAACAATGGCTTGATGTAGAAAACTACTGTGCTATTACAGCTCTGTGAATTGTCAAGAGGAGTAGCTTGAAAAGTTGTGGAGCAATCTGAATTTCATTGCACAGCAGATTCCCTGTCTGGATCTGTTTTATGCCATAATCACCAACTTCCAATTTCAAACCTCTTAAATGGCTTTCAAGGGGAAAAAAAAAAAAAGACAGGATCTTGATTTATTTCCTTTCTGTCTAACCACATGTGCTTTCCTGTCCTTTCTGAGGTAGGAGGGGGGTGGAGAAAGAAGCTTCACAATGTGTTTAATGTCAGGTAGTTTTTCATTTTGAAGAAATAGCAAAGAAACGTAGCCTGAAGTAGCCAGAGCTTGTGGGTAGAAATAATATCTCTTATTAAATTATCTACTAACACCAGGAAATGACAGAAAGGCTTTTAGACACACAAACATTTTTCAGATCTGAAGTCACAATGTGACTGGAAACTTGTTGTCTTTTATTTTTCTTTAAGTATATGGGTTGAAGTAATTAAAGGTATCACCTTCCTCATTTCACTTTCTTATTTACAGGCAGCTCCATGCTCATTTTTGGTGAGGATTTCCCATGTATTTGTTTTGGGTTTTTTGTGTTGGTTTGGGGTTTTTAAAATTTCTTCCACTGTTTTGTGCTTCACCTTTTTTGTGCTTCACCAGGTTTTGTGGATGAGTAGTATCCCAGGGTTGAGAATGGTCTGGGTTCTGGTGTCCAGCTGTTTCCCATGAGTAAGGTTCTGTTCATTGCTCTTTCCTGCCCTTTTTCCCAAAGAGCCCTCAGGCCTGGGCAGAGGCCACAGTGTGAATGAACTGCTCTGGCTACTCATCTCCCTCCTGGCTGCACTGTTTAGTGAGGACCACACTAAATGTGATCTGATGATGTGGAAGGTATGATGGAATCATAGAATGCATCCTTGGAGGCTTTGTTCCCCTAATGGGAAGCAAAGATTCCTGAATTTGCTTGACTATTGCTCTAAGTGGGAAAACAAGCCTGCAAGCTCTCATATTATCAAAACATGGCCATGAAACTGTGATTTCTACATCCATGAGACATTAAAGGAAGTTTAATTTATACATATCATTATTTATAAATTCAGGAACTATAGTAATTATGTTTACAGCAGTACTAGAGACCTTTCCCACCCAGCCTGTGTAGCTGGATCAACTGGATTTACTAAAAATTAGAACCACCCTATGGATGCTGCATATTTTGATAGTTGACTTTGAAAACATCCAGGTTGTCAACACAGTGGCCCTTTTGTTCACAGCTTCTTTTCTTCTTTTTTTTTTTTCCAAGAAATACACACTTAAGGTGCCCTGGATTTCTCCTAAAGTAGGTGTTGTTTATAAAGGAATTGCAGTAGTGAACACTTTTCAGGGATGTAAAAGACAGACGGTTGGCTGTATGTAGACAGGCATTTCTTTATTTGAGGATGACTCACCAGAAGGAGACTGAAGTTTTCATAGTGACTGTCATTCTCCTGTCACAACTGCAAATGTGTCCTTTTTTCTTTTCAAAGGCAAAAGTTTATATGATTGCAGCAGGGGTCATAGGAGGTGTGTATCTTCTGGGAATTGTCATTCTTTTTCTTGGAGTAAAGGAAAAAGATGGTAAGATATATTGAAATATGCCTAAATTTAATAAAAATTATTTCACACCCATCTCTGAAAAAAAAAATCATTATTTTATGTATTCTGCTCCTCTTAGATCCTTATGCCTTAAATTCAGACAGAGCAATTCCTTTCTGTAAGGGGCTTGGACTCACCATGAAGCATGGTCCATATGTGAAGCTTACAGCTTCATTCCTTCTCATCTCAACTGCAGTTCAGGTAACTTCAGGCTCTGTAAGGCTGTGTGTTGGCCTCATTCCACTCCCAGCATGGGAGACTCTGCAGCAGCTAAAATGCAAATAACCTTTGACTCTGACTGGAGGTGGTGATCTAGGGGGTGGTGTCTTCCCCTACAGATCAGTAGGGAACCAAAGTCCTTTTTTGGTGCCTGGTGTCCTGTACAGCTGGAGCTGGTTCTTTCAAACAAAAAGCAAAACCAAAGTCCTGACCATTTAAAGATGGCTTTTTTTTTTCATAAAAGGTGAGGAACTAGTCCTAGTGACCCAGATTGGGTCATTATATGTTATCCATCCAGAGTCTCCTGTGGTTTCAATTGCTTAGAGAATGCTTTTTCTCTTCTCTCTGTTCTTCTCTATAGTGTGCTCTGCTTTAAACCATTGCCCCTTTCCTTTGCATAGGTGGCTGCTCTCAGATAGTGGCTGAACTGGTTCTTACAGAGGCTTTTGTGATGGAAGGCATTAGGTCAGAGTAAGGTGATGTTCAGAGGCAGGAGGTCTTGCCTCTCTCAAAGACAGAGATAATTTTCAAATGAGGACCTGCAGTTGAATGTGGCTCTTGCAAGAAGATGCAGTACAACCTCTCTAGAAAACCTGAAAGTCTCTCAGCAAGAAACCCTTACACCCCATAGTCCAGCAATCTTTATAATGCTTGCTTTTTGAGCTGTGTTCAACTCAGTCATGTGTTGTTTTAATGTGAGCCTGTCCAGATCACTCGATGATGGCTTTATTTTGAAAAACAAATAATACGTTTTTGTCAACAGACTCTTAGTCATGTGAGCCATTGATCAAGTGAATATAGAGCAGAGGGAAAGAACAGGGCCTGTGAGAGACCAGGGCTGTGTTCACCAGCACTCCTGGTGAATTAGTAAGTTCCTTGGAAGGGCTGCTTAAAAGTCTTGTTTGCCAAAGGAGCACTGAAATTTCCTCTTGGCCTGGATTGGGGCAGTTAGCAGGCTGTGCTTTACAGCATCTTTGAGCCCTTGCTCCTTGCTGGAAGGGCCAATGGTGAGATACAACAGCAGAAGTTTTTTCCTTGTATCTGGGAGTTGGAGGCACTGTGAGCAACAGCAGAGACAGGGAGATGAAAGATGAAAGCTTCCTTATGGTCCAGATCCTTCCAGCATCCACCCAGTCAGTAAGAGCACAGAGCATGCATGTCTAGTTGCTGCAGCCAGGTACTTGCTGGCCACACCCAGAGAGTAAGAGATCAGATCTCTTCAGAGATCATTCAGTCCAGATCTCTTCTCTTTGTCCAGACTGAAGGGAAGGTGTGAGGGGAGGCAGAAGCTGGAAGCTGTATTTATTTAGCTGTATTTATTGCTTCAGTTCAGCCAGGATGAGCAACCCTTGTTGTTATTCAAGGGAGGGACACTGGTTCAAGGAATTTAATGAGTGGATTACTGGTAAGTAAAGGAATAGGTAGGTAGAGATGCATCAGCCATACCCCCAGAGTGTGATATTCTACATCTGAAATGATAGCAGCATAAACTGGCACACAAGCTAAGGAAAGCTTCAGTGGCAGTGGAGAAGGGATATAACTTTTATCCTAATTTGCATACAGATGATTGGCCACTTATCATCTACAAGCACACAAAGGAACAAGAGTTGATCATATTGCTGTGGCATGAGTATTAAATCCTCCTCTGTCATTCCACTCCTGCAGAACTGCTGGAGCTGGGCCTGAAGCATATTCTGCTGTTCAGACCCCCAGCTGAGTTGTCAAAAGCATTGTGGCAGTGGCTGCATCTGGCACTGTGACACAGTGCAGCCACATCCAACCAAACACTGAGCACTCACACTTACAGGGATACCTGACCCAAAACTGCACATAGCCAAGGCTGGACAGAAAACCAGCAGTTAGCTGTTTTACTAGAGGAGGTTGGCATGAGTGTAATTGCAGCTGAAGAGTCATTTGTTTTGGAGGCAGAGCTGGTGAGAGATTTATGGTATTGCTATGGAAAAGGAAGGGCAGTTTCTTGCAGTAGTCTGCAAAAAGCAGAAAACCCAAGGGAATCCCAGCACGGGGAATAAAGCCTTTAGACAGAATCCTCTCACAAGGCAGTTTCTGTTGTGGTCATTGCTTTGCTGTACTAGGTGCTTGCTTTATCTCTTCCTTGCCCTTGTCATTGGCATGTTCCTCCAGGGGTAGCAGGAGAGTTACTGCTTCTTATAAGTGTTGCAAATGAAGAATGAGACTCCCAAATGCTACATTAAACAAATTAGTCACCAACTACGTTTGGCTTATATGGAGAGTGACTTCACTTCTGTCTTTTTTAATTTTCCTTTCTTCTTTGGTGGTCACCAAATGTCTTCAATTCAACAGCTGGAGCAGAGCAACTTTGTTCTCTTCTGCACTCATGCTGCTGGTCTTCGCAACCACTTCCAGTATTTGGTGGTGACCATCTTGGTGAGTTGTCATTTCTCTCTCCTATTTCATTTGGTAGCTGCTTTTCACTGCTTTTTGGCACAAAATACCAGAAGACAAGAAGAGTTTTGTGAAGCTGTATCATCTTTTCCATTGCCCGTTTGAAATAAAGCTGATGTTCCCTACTGTATTTTTAAAAAATTAATGCTTTGGAGCTTTTAATTCTATCCCTTGTTGATTTTACCTGGCAGTTACTTTCTACTCCTATAAAGAGAAAAAGCTGTTGCCAGAAAGTAGGTCTGGAATTTTAGCTCCCTTTTCCCCTTCCCCATTCTGATATGCTGCAAATAAACCAACTTTAATTTGCATATTCATACCCAGGAGCCGTGTGGGCTAGGCACCTTGCAAGGATAAATATTTAAAATAGCCAGAGATGAAGATTCCTCTCTAGAGCAATTGGCAGTGTAATAAAAAGATATTTTTCAGAGCCTTTTTTTCCTGGCATGCAGAGGTATAATTCTGCTTGCTTGGGTGCTGTTTGTAACTCAGCTGCACACTACTCCAGTAGTACGTGATTTACTTTATCATTACAAGTAGTATGAGTTGAAAACTGGCATTTTCATCCTTTTGACCAAAGTCCTTTTAACACAACACTTAATGTTGCATAATTACTGGGATGTGCATCTTCTGCACTTTTGAAATAATAATTTCTAGATAATTTGTCTACCATATGAAATCCTGCAGCAGTCATTTTCAAGGAAGGTATTGCACAATTCTGACCCATTTAGCACAGAGATTTTGTTGAATCATCTAAGTGGGACTTCATTTCCACTTCCTGGTCCTAGCCTTCCACCCTTTCTACTCCTTTTAGATGATTTCTTTCCCACATTAGTTTCAGAGATTAAAACCGAATTATTGCAGAGTAAGGGGTGACTATTGGTTATCTTAAGACTCTGGAAGTAATGGGCACCAAGAAGAGAGACAAGTGACAGTGAAGTCAGTAGAAAGTGAATTAAAACTCTAACAATGAGATGACATTTGAGTTTAGGGCAATTGTAAGACTGTCATTAGTAGCAATACCTGAGTGAATTGGTACTATATTGCCTCTAGTTGTTGCTGCTACCAGGTGAGTATCACAGTAGATGAAATGGTGATGTTGACTGTAAGTATTTCTCTTACAAGTGGTTCCTAACAGTAAACAAAGTGTATCTTGAGCTAATTCTATCTTGCACTTCACCTTCCTTCCTGTATGATGTGGCAGAGCTTATTTCACTAGTCGTTTGTCAGGTTCAGGTAATGAGGCAAAAAGCATTTGCATGAAGAATGACTATTTGTAATACATTGAAACTTTAATGACAGTTGATGTACAGATTTAAGTGCTGAGGCTTACGTTAGGAAAATGGCATTTTAAGAGGCTACCTTCTGATACTTAACTATGGAAAACCCTCTAATGGGTGGCTTTGTTTGTAATATATAATAGTGAATTAAAAAAAAATAAAATAACTCAAATGATGAGGAGAAACAGGAACCTGCAAATTCACTTTCCTTTCAGACCATAATGTACTACACAAAAGATGTCTGGGGTGCATTAAGAAAATGGTGACCATCAGGTGTAGGGAGGGTCTCCTCCCCCTCTCTTCTGCCCTAGTGAGACCACACTTGGAATATTGTGCCCAGTTTTGAGCTCTCCAATTTAAGAGAGACAGGGACCTACTGAAAAGAGTCCAACAGAGACCAATGGGGATGATTAAGGGTCTTGAGCATCTCCCATATGAAGAAAGACTGAGGGAACTGAGGCTGTTTAGTCTGGAGAAGACTGAGAGGGGATCTTATTAATGTCTATAAATAGAAGGTGTGAATGTCAAATGGAAGGAGCCAACCTCTTCTCTGCAGTGCCCAGCAATAGGAGAAGGAACAATGGGAATAAAGTGCAGCATAGAAGGTTCCACCTCAACAGAAGGAGAAACTTCTTTCCTGTGAGGGTGACAGAGCCTGGAACAGGCTGCCCAGAGAGGTTGTGGAGTCTCCTCTAGACACATTCAAAACCCATCTGGATCTGTTCCTGTGTGACCTGCCCTGGGTGATCCTGCTCTGGCAGGGGCATTGGACCTGATGATCTCCTTCCAACCTTTACCATTCTGTGATTTTATGGTTCTGTGTGTCTGAGCCCTGCAGCTGAAGCCTCCAGTGGCAGTCAGCACAGTACAGATATGTTTTTTGTCAACTGTAGGTGTCAGCAGCTGTGAGCATTCCCTTCTGGCAGAAGTTTCTGCAGCGATTTGGCAAGAAGTGTGCAGCATGTGGGATTTCGGTAAGCAAATCCTTTGAGAAAAAAAATCTGCTCGTGCTCACTTCATTTGACAACTGAAGACACTTCAGGAGCACTTGCAAGTGCTTACAACCTCAAGTGACATGAAATTTGCTCATTTTCAAAGTTTGTTTTATATCGTTGTACCAAATTTCAGACAGATTCCAAGTTTCCAAGAGAAGCGTTTGATAAATGGATAGATGCTGAAGGAATGTCCCAGTTTATCTAAGACAAGCTCTAGACAAGCTCTGCATTTGACTGCTCTTAGAAGTGCCCCCCAGTGATGTTGTCTAAAGTCAGATCTGTGCTGCCTCAGGTTGACAAGTTACCTGTTGTACGAGGCTTGTTTTGTCTTTGTTCGTGGTGCTAAGCTGCACATCTGCACTTCAGTCACAGAGGAGGAAGCAGGAGTCTGATACACATCCTTCTGCAGGAACACAAGGCAGCAGGGGTGCCCATGTCCCTCTGAACAGAGATGGACAGTTATTAGTGAAGTAAAGAAATAGGTGACCTCCTGAGAAAAGAAGCCTAGCTTAACTTTGACACAGCTCTGCAAAGCCAGCTCAGCGAGCCTGCCCTAGTCCCTCATGGATTATTTTAAGTCCTTCACTTAGTGCAGGCAGCAGCAATTTTCTGTCATCATCCTCCATGAGTCATTGTATAGGCCTGTTCCTCCCCATTTTTCCCCTGTTTACCTTCAGTTACTTATGAAAGAGGAAAGAAAAAGTGTCTGCTTTGTGCACAACAAAGCAGAAGGACTTGGAAAATCCAGCCTGAAGCTATGTCAAAATCTGAACAAAGCTGAAAAATTTAGGTCTGGTGACAATTGCTGAATATAATTGAAAAGTTAGAATTTTTTGAAATTAAAATTTATGTGTTGGAATGACTTCCAAAGAATCAGAAATAACTTTTAAAACCCCAAGTTCCAAATCTGCTGAATTGTTCAGTGTTTTGAAGTAGGCATCTGGAATCCAAGTCCCATCCTCATTTCTTTTTACCACTTGAGCAAAGAGAATTGCCAGCAGCAGTGTTGGACCATTGACCAGACCAGGGAATGCAGATTTCCTCCTTAGGAAATCTGCTTCTCTGTCTACTTGGCTATGAAATCTGCTTTCTTCAACCAACTTGGCTCTATGGATTTAGTTTAACATGGCTGGAATGCCTGTCAGCACCTCTGTAAACATGGTTTAACTTAATTTTACAGTTGAGTTACTTGGCTGTATTTTGGCCTAACTGGGGGATAGACTGAAAAAAAAAGCCACCTCTCTATTTCACCCTACAGACATTTCTCAGGGGACTCAGTGTGTGCTCACTGAGGGATTCTGTGTCTGGTAATGCATCACAGGAGCTTCCTATTCTACCAGCTTGTGTGATCTGTGCAACTAATCTGCTCAATCTCACTGAGAAATTAAATTGCATAATTTAAGGGCCTTATGCCTGTCACTTGGGAATGTTCTTCTGGAAGGGAAGGAGACAGGGGAGAAAGCAAAGGGTTTCTATCTCCAAAACCTTACTCAGCTTTCAGGATGAAGATATAATTTGAAATTCAGTTTCCTGAAAAAAATAATTTCACACTGCTCCAGACTAATTTTTCCTGTTGAAGTGGTTTTATGTTGAAGAGACCCTTGAAAGAGTATGGAAGAGTATGGAAGACAGGGTAGGTAGCTAAGCAACAACCTTGGCTTCCTTCCACTGATGCTGCTCTCACTCATTCCTCCCCAAGAGATGACCAACACTCTTAAGTACTGAGTAAGTATCTAAACTTCTCAAAAGCTGAAAGTCTCAGCTGTCTGGAAGTAAAGGGTCATACCCAAGCAAGATCCTTGACAGCATTCTCAGGAATTGCACAGGCTGGAAATAACTCTCTTCTGTTTATTTGCTTCTTCCACGTGCTGTGTTCATTGAGATCTTCTGCTCTGCCCTCACGGGGCAAACATTGCACTCGCAGTGTCTCAGGTGGTGACCTGGAGAGAAGAAGTTCTAAGACATGTGACAGCTTGCTCATTCATGGCTTTGGCAAGGTGTCTAGAAACTGAAGATCATGCTCTGTCACAGCTCTAGCTTCCACCCTAGCTGATAACAGCTTTTGGAGGATTTAGCAGAAACTGCCCCCAGCCTTTTCCCCTCCCCACACGTAGCCGTTTATTTGGCACCTGTGGGCACTGTGCATCTTGGAGACAAGCCCTGGGGTGGACCCTGGCTGTGCAGCCCCTCTGCCACTCTCCCATCCCCATTCCCAGTCACATCATACCTGTGCCTTTGCCTGATTTGCCCTTCATAACGTGCAGCTACACACGCCATGGCACCTTCACACCCCAGCAGGGGCTCCTTCCAGTGCTGCCAGAGACCGGGCAGAAGACACCTGAGAGCGCAGGTCCCGGGCATGCCTGGGAGGGCAGCAGGGCCGGCAGCAGGGAGCAGGGTGCCGACGATGGAGGGTTTGCGAGTAGAGAAGGAGCTGCATTAGATGTTTATGGCAGCAGGAGCAGTGCCCCGGGCCTGCACCAACCATCCCCTGAGTGAGACCCCAGGGCTCTGCAGCCTCAGTCCCACGGGCCGGGCTTCTCTTTCAGGCCGAAGTTACAACGACTATGATTATCGATCGAGGATTTTGTTGAAGTCCTTTGGTTTCTGAGTGGGTGCCCCATCAAATCGCTTATAGGCGACATAAAATCTCGTATTGCTGGAGTGCTCTCTTGTGGTGAAATAACGATTTTGCCACAACATTGGGCTAATGCAGGGATTATCTGTCTGTGCTGGGAGCTTGCAGTCAGGAAAGGTTATTTTCTGCCTCCTTAGGTTAGGAGCAAATGCTTTAGATGGGAAATGCATTTAAAACATAAACATAATGGATTAGACTCCAGGACTCCCAGAATCACTTATCATACAGAACTGTAAATAGCAGTGCTTAGAGGAATCACTCTCTGTGAAAGCTCTTCTCATACCCTCAACTCCCAAGCTGCAAGTGTAGAGGATTGAAACACTTAATGTTGAACTAATCCCCTGTCATTAAAAACCCCAGTAGATAAGCCCCTGGTTCTGGATTCTACATGTGCTGTGCCCATGGTTCACAGGCATGGGAGATGGAGCGTGTGATGGGTGCAGGACAGCTGGGCCATGCACATTCAATCAGCATGTAAAATAGTGGAGTTTCAATCCCATAAATCCCGCTGCCTCGAGCTGAAGTTGAGGAAGTCTGGTGGTTTAAGTACTGCCAGAAAACAAATCCTGAGCATTCCAATTAAGTTTGGTTTTGAGGGTAGCCTTAGTGACTTGTGCAGTGTTATGAGCACATGTGGCTGTGCAGACTAAACCAAAACTGCCTTCCTCCTTTTAGTTCTTACCGAGTACTGAGATTATTGCTTTAAAGGGAACAATCTACAGACCGTTGAGCAGTGCATACAGTAAGTTAGATGTACTGTTTTTCTTCTTCCTCAGTGGATGATTCCCTTTGCAGTCATGCTAGTGACCATTCCAAACCTGATCCTGGCTTACTTCGTGGCCTTCGTCTCTGGTCTGAGCATTGCAGCATCTCTTCTGTTGCCATGGTAGGGTAATTTTATATTTGAGGTGGGGTAAGGGGTGTGTGTCTACATTGCATGTATATACTAGTGCATGGAATTTGCCCCTGAAAGCTTCGGATTTTGGTAAGAGTAATTTCCTCCAAGAATCTTTTTCTTCTTTTATAGTAGAGGCTGTTTGCAGTCACTTCAGTTGTCCTGCTGATAACAGATTTACATCCACTGTAACTGTGCCTGCTCTTTGTGTATGAGTGTGTAGATGAACCAATGATCTAAGTAGCTATTGAACTGGTGATGAAGTTAGAGAAATCAATGACACTGAGCAATTAAGAAGGTAGCAGAGGAAACATAAACCAAGGTATGTATCCCTGCTTGAGCACTCCTCTGTTATTTATCAAATAGCAGAGGGATATGATTAAAAGAAACAGAGAATTTGAGTTCTTTTGCTCTGCAGACTGAAAATATGTGGGAAAAAAACTATCCAAGGATGAGTAGGTTGGGACATTTCCTCTCCAGAGGAAATTATTATTATTCAGGTCAAATTGACCAGAAAGCAAGACCATTGCTGAGAGCTGTTTTGCATTACTCATCTGTACAAAGCCTTGAAAACTCCAAGTGATCATGGAAACAGTTTGAAATAAGCTGTCAGACTACATAAGCTTTTCTGCACAGATGGTGAGAAGCCCTTTTTTTCCCAACAGTAAGTCATGACATATATTGGAAATAAAATGTCAATTCACAATTGACATTTGAGCAGCTTTGATTCTGGTTCCCCATTAGCAAAATCAGTCTCTTTGAAGTAGAGAGAGAAGAGGTCTCCCTGGTTTCTGAAAATTTTGTTGGCTTGTCAAAGCAGTTATTTCAGAGAGAAACTATTCAGAGAGTCCCTTGAAATCTTAAGAAATGTGGGGTTTTGTTCTGGTTTTTAATATCACAACTTCTGACTGGAATGACAGCCTAGAGAATCCTGTCACCTCCCAGCAAGTATTTGTTAGTTTTTTAGCTGGTTTTCTACTTTGTAATACGTGGCCATGTGTTTATTACACTGATTTTGGCCTCCTGTCCAGCAAGAGGACTTTTTGAACTGGATTCTTTGATGTGCATGAGTACATCACTCAGATCTTAAAAAGGGGGGAGGAATTCACTCTTCCAGTAAGTTTGGACTTTGAGAAAAGATTCTGACTTGAGTTTTTCTTTTATCTTGCTCATCCCTAGGTCAATGCTGCCTGATGTTGTTGATAATTTTCGCCTGCAGAATCCTCATGGCAAAGGGCATGAAACCATTTTCTATTCTTCTTATGTTTTCTTTACCAAGATGTCAGCAGGAATTGGCTTAGGAATTTCTGCAGCAGGCCTGGAGTAAGTAACACTGTGTTTCCACTTAGCAGATCTACTCTGAAAGCATTCTGAAGTTACTCCACCTTTACCCTGTGGAGTTAATTGCCTTTTTTGCCCTGAGCCTGATAGTGCCAGCAGCTCCAGATGTCTTACCACCAAAGACAGGATTGTTACCATCTAGGCTAGACCACTAAGCTCTAAGTTGCCTGTCCTAACATGTTCCAGTTCAGAACGACCTGACTCCCCTTTGGGTTTTCCTCTTTCCAAATTAGTCATGTAAATTTTAGTGGCTGATAGGAGTAAAGAACTAAACAGAAAAGCTCATCCAATGAGTGTCCCCCAGAAGTGATGCAGCTGCTTTATTCATTCCCTGTTGCATTTGAGTTGGACTGTGTGCACAAGCTTGTAAATCTTCCCAGGGATTGGAGCCCTTCCTGCTCAGCATGGAAGGATCACCAATTCCTGCATGGTGTAGGGAGCTGGACACTGATCCAAGTCAGGAACAGAGTCTTTCTCACAGCTTTGCTCACAGCTCTGGTCACCTGGACATTGTTGGTTTGGGAGATTTTTGTGTTTTCCTTCCACTTTTGCCTTGTCTGTTCTGACTAGACAGGTTGAGAAGAGTGGTCAGACATCTCCTGTCCTGCTTTGTGTGTGACCTGGCAGAAAGGGCCTTTGCCTGTAGCTGCTACACCCCACGTGCACACAACAAACACTTGGAAGGGAACTTGTCTGAAATACTGTCTAGCCCTTGGCTCGAAGTTTGGTTTTAGTTACCAGAATGTTTTGCTTCGGGGTCTTCAGCTGAAGCTGCTAAATAGCAGGCAGTGCTTGGCTGAACACTTTGGGCTTAGGATTTTTAAATGCTTACTGCTAACAGCCTCAGACAAATCACTGTTCACCCATTTAGCTCCTTTTCAATTGCATTCCAGTCATCTTCCTGCAATTTGCCAAGGCAGATGTTTGTGGGAGAACACAGAAGACAGAGTGATGCCAAATGAGCTGTAGTTTTCATAGGTGCATACTCAGAGGAAAAGAAACTCATTCCACAAATTGGGAATGGGAATTTGAGTATATCAGCAGTTGTGGGACTGGATGGAAGCCCTGAACCAATGAACTGTGTATACCTCACTCTCAGCACTCCAGTAAATTTGTCTATCTTGAGAAGAGTGCTTAAGAGTGTGTTTAAATTAAAGGTAATTATTGCTGTTGAAATCGGTCAGAATATTTGCATATTTTTAAGGCAGAGCCTAAATAGTTTGCTGAACAGGAAACACATAACAGATCAATTTCCTTTCATGGGATTCCATGCTCCTCTTGGTAGTTAAATGTTATATAATGAGAAAATACAGAGGTAATGCAGTTACTGAAATCAAGCACAAAAATGAGATTTGAAAAGCAGTATTTGAATTTGGGGGGGGAAGAAAAGAAGAGGTGTAGGAAAAATGGAGGAAAAGCCTTGAAGAGTGTTGGGGGAAAGAAGGGGGCCTTCAGGTGGACTTTGGACATGACTTTTGCTGTGGACACACACCACTGTTACTCCCATTTGTTTAGGTTTACTGGATACAAACCAGGGATATGCAGACAGTCCAAGGATGTGATCCTCACACTGAAAATCCTCATTGGGGCAGTCCCTGCCATCCTCATCCTTTTAGGTTTGGTTATACTTCTCTTCTACCCAATCACTGAGGAGAGTCGGAAGGAAACCAAGCTTGCACTTGAAGAGCTCAGGTAGGTTTGACCTGGCAGCAAACAGCAGTAAGGGCACCACAGCAACTCTTGGGCATACTGGGCAAAGAAAATTATTAGCTACCAACACACACCTCTGCAGTGAAAGAAAACAACACTCTTACTAGTGTAATTATCAACTGAATGGTGCCATTACATGCTCTGGTGTCTTGTAGTAGAGCACTACCTGCCTAGAAGACCATTTCTCAGCTCTATCAGCTGCTGGATTTCACTGTCCCTCTGGGGTGATGCATGAGGCACTGTTGCAGTGCAGGGTTTCAAGGCAGAAGTGAAGAACACTCTCTCTGGATAAAATTTCTGGAGAAATGGGAATAGTTACAATTTACTCGTATATAGAAGAAAATGGGAGCTTGGCTGCATTCTTGGTGGTTTATGGTGTGTAAAAAACATCCAAACCATTTAGAGGCATCTTCAGGAAAGATTGTGGGAGAAAAAAGAAAGGACGAGTTTTGAGCTCTTCTTTCCCCTTCCACCCTGGAGCTCTCCTTCCCTTTCCTCCCTCTCCAAATTGCCCAGCTCAGCATCATCCTCCTCTGTGAAATGGAGTCTTGGTGTGCTGAGGACATCCCAGCAGTCTGATGAAGTAAATATTGTTACTCTGTCTTGCTTTTATTGCAAGTTACTGGAATTGGAAACTAATTTCCATGCTAAGGGATCAATTCCAGGACATAAGCATGGATAACTGGCACCACTTTACTGTCCTAAGGCATCTAAGAAATAACCTGCATGGGACTGGCAGATGTGCCCCAGGCATCTCATGCACTAGCTGCTTTCTCAAGTGGCAGCTGCACACCAGAGAGGGGAGGCTAAACAATCTGAAATGGGGCTTGTCCCTCTGCTTAGGTGTCCCTGTCCATGGCAACTACACTGTGCTGATGGCTCTCAGTGGCCTGAAATTGCCAAAATCTAGCTTGATTCATTAGCAATAAAAGCCACAAGTCTGGTCACGTGTCATTTGTTCTGCTTTTAACAGAAGGAGCCATCAGAGCACAGAGAACCTGGATGACCACAGAGAGGACACCTCGGTCTGAGAGCTCTAAATATGACTTTCCACATGCCATGCACAGGCTCTGTGAGAGTCTTCTGGGTCATTTCTCTGCTCACTTTTCGTTGAAAAGGACAAAGGATGATTCTGACACAGTCAGTAATGAAATCAAGGGAGGCACCACCCTGCAAAATGTGTGTCTAACTCCATGCACTGTGCTAAAAAAGACTTTACTGATGTTCAGCTACTGAAGGCTTGGGTTATTTTTGTTTGGATTCAGTATTTAACAGAAAGCTCATTGCAATAGGAGATCCTATGGACTTACAGGTAAAGGGAAAAAAGGTGTAAATGTGATGCACCACCCATATATGTAACCCTTAGAGGCTTGGGTGGATTTTGAATAATCTGTACCTATAAATCACACACTAGTGTGTTTGGAAAGCACTTGGGAATCCTGAAGGGTAATACATAAAATTAGGATTTATGTTGTTTTGAAATGGAGTAGATCACTGGTGCAGACAAGTTATCACAAAGGGTTCTTCTGAAAGAGATTTTGATGAAATTTAACTTCATAGATTTTATATGAAACAGAACCTTACATTTCCCATTACTGGAGTTCCTTACTTCTGAAAACTGTCAGAGAATTTAACATTTTCAAACCAAACATTTCTACTCAGGATGCCCCAGATCAGTAGTCCCTCCAAAAAATGACACTATGCCATTCAAGTTTCTGTACATTTTGGCCTTTAATCATGATGCTCACCCATTCTCATGTGGTGTAGGCTCTCAGCCTCAAAAAACACTGTGGCATGGCTCTCTAGCTCAGCTTGCACACAGTGTTTTATAATAATGAGGTCACCCTTGACCTTCAAATGGTGATTATTTTTTTTTCAGTCATGGATATTATTGTGCTTTAGATACATGAACTGAAACCTCGTTTCTGATATAAATTCACTCTGCTGAACACATTCTGCAGATGAAAGACACCCCTAACCTCAGGCACTTTCTGGAGCACTAGAGTTCAGACCTGGTCATTCTGGGCTGCTTCTGTAGTCAGTGGAGATGCAGAGACCCCCAGAGGCTGACTCCAAACAAGCTAAAATGGACTCTGAAGATGTATCTAAATCTGGAGGGTGATGAATCCAAGAGTTAAAGGCTCATTTGCCTTGAAGAAATGAGCACAATGCAAGACAAGACAAGAATTTACAACCCCCTGGCTCCACTGTGTGAATACGTGGGAGGATGCCTTTATTTTGCAGTAGAAGTGCCTCTGGGGGACTGGTTTGCCACTGCTTGGGAGCACTTGCAGTGGGTGTCACTGGGGCAGTGACCACAAGTAATTTCCCCAGGGCCTTCTGGGAAGTGACTCACAATGCTGGGACTGGAAACTGGGAAAGCTTTACTGAAAGACTGTGAGGTAAATCAGTGCATCCACTGAGCATCTCATTCAGTTTAATACTGAAACATTTTGGGGTAAGTTTAAAGTCTTAAGGCCTAATGAACTGTCCTAATCAGCAAAATAATCATGGGTAAGATGGAAAGGATGTGTTTTGAGTGTGCAGGGGAAAGAGTTAACTAGGTGTAAGGCTTGTGTTGAATTGACATCTAAGGCTGAAGTGTTTTTGTTTCAGTTCTTGGACAAATCAGGATTTGTATGCCTGGGGCATATGTGTTTACAACAATAAAACCCATAAACCTGTTTACAATTTGGAGTCTGATGGAATTTGAAAGAGCAGATTTACTGCACTTTGAGGTAGGTAAGTTATGTAGGAATATCACATAGCTCCAAAACATTATAGAAAAGAGTTTTGGGGGTTTGATTTATTCTGTAATATTTGTGTATTTCTGAATAGCCTTCTTTAAAAACAATCACAGGTCCCAGTAAAGGCTGTTAATGTGGTTTTTTTTAATGGGTTATGTTTCCAGCTACTATAAATCTGTAGCTGCAAGGCAGTGGATCTGTGTCAGTTTACATAAGCTGAATACTTAGCCCAGTGATAAAAGGGTTGCAGAAACTGCTGCCTGTGGTTGATTGGAGTGATTTGAATGTGGCTTAAGATATTATTTCTACATCAGTTGTGCAGTTGCCTCTAAATTGCACAACACCCAGTCTGAATTCAGACTCTTGCAAGGTAAATGCAGCTGATTGTAAACTGTTTTCCTCTTCTCCAGAGGGACAGTGTGATATTTATCTAACAGGAATGTACTCAGTCCTCCTTTTGCATATGGTAGCAATAATGGGAACTGCCAAATTAATATAGAGACCTTCTGTAGATGAAATGTAGCAGAGTATTTTTGTATTTTGAAAATCTCATTATTTTATTTTATTTGATTATACGAGCTGTAATTTTGTTAATAAAAATAATGTATTTTTGTAAGTAAAAACAATGGAGGAGCAACTGCAGGGTGATATTTCTTTTTGTAATATTCTTTTTTCTAGGGTTTCACGTTGGTGCTATAAAATGAATGAACTTTGTATGTCTCCTTGTCAGTTTTAAATGATGTATGTGCCTTATGTATGTTCAGAACACGTGACTGAAAGAAGCAGATTCTCATATGGACAACATTCAGATTAAATGCTAATCTAATCTAAACCTCCTGCCTTGCACTGATTGGCAGTCACAGGGGCCAGGTTCAATCCCCAGGGGCTCTCATTCAAGTAATAGCCCAATACAGACCTGAGGGTGTGGGAGCTGGGATTTAACCGGCTGGCTGCCTTCTCACCAGCCCTTCCCCACACAAGCAGATCCAACAACTGGATGTGCACAGGAAGAGGGAGGAAAGGAAGGGATAAGGGAGTTAATGTGTTGTGGGGTGGTCCCCAAACCACACCCAGTCCTGCCCTGGCTGCAGTACAGTGATGCCAGCACAGATCTTCTCTCCTGGGCTGGTTGCTGGCATGAGCAGTAGCCAAGCTAGGCACTGAGCTGTGCTTCCAGTTTCATCCCCCTCCTATTTCCTACCTAAAAAATCACATTGAAACCTTCCAGGGTGGTATCTCCTTCCTGAGCAGAGCTGGTGGTGAGGCTCAGGGTGGGTCACAGCTGACCATGGAAGTGAGCTGCTGGTCCCCAGCAGGCACCCAGTGAGGGGGTTGCTGTTGGCCACTGCCACCTGCCATGGCTCCTGCCCACCCTGATGTACCCAGTCTGCCCCTTCCACAATCTCATTGCTTGACTCCATCTCATGCAGCAGGTGCCACTGTGAAGGCTGATCAAGTGCTTCATGTCACCATGCTTTTATTTTATGGCTAGCAATCTTGGCTCACTGGCTTTTCTTCAGTGCTGCCATCCATAAACTTGTGCTCTTTTCTAAATATCACCTTTGCATTCTCTCTCTTCCTCATTATAAAAGCCCATGGGATATTTTCTTGTGTCAGCATTTAAATTGGATATTCTCAAGGTGATGGGTTATTGGCCTTCCCTTCAGCACATATTAGCTATGAAAATTGGGGTATTGAAGGCAAGGTTGTTATATGAATAACATTGTTTTAAAGGGAAGAAGGGAAAAAATCATGATGACAAGAAGAGGTTATTTAGAAACATTCACTAGCAAATGTTTAGTTATTCCTATGAAACTAATTTTATGCTCAGAACAATGTGCTGGGTCTGGCTGGGGTGGAGGCAGTTTTTCCCACAACAGTGGGTATGGTGCCTTGGGTCTGAGTGCTGGGAACACCCTGATCTTCTTGCAGCTGCTGAGCAGTCCCTGCACAGCTCCAAGGGTTTCCCTTCCTCCTGCTCCATCCCAGCAGCGAGCAGGTGTCCCAGAAGCTGGGAGGGGACAGAACCAGGAGAGCTGTGCCCAGCTGACCTGCAGGCTGTCCTGTGCCAAATGGCATCCTGCTCAGCAGTACAAGTGGGAAGGAGAGGGGAGGATAGTCAGGCAGGAGGTTGTTTTCCCAAAGAACCAATACTGATGGTGGAGGCCTCAGTTTCTGAACAGCTTCTGATGGGATGTACTGGAAACACTCCTATTTTGCCTCACTTGTGCACACAGCAGCTGGTTTATCCATTCAACTGTCCTCATCCCACAGGTTGTTCTTGCTTTTGCCTTCCAATTCCCTTTCCCACTGTGCCCAGGGGAGTGGGGGAGCAGCTGGGCTCAGCCCACTGCAGGTGACATGACAGACACGGCCCAATCCACCCAGAGAAGTGCTGCTGGTGGGCACAGGAGGGGCACAGGGCCTTGCTTCTCCACACTATGGCTATTTCCCACTGCACTCTGTCCCAACCTCCACGCACCTCACCTAGTAGCTGCACCCTCAGCAACACCAGTGCAAGACCAGGTGGCTTTAGCAGCACTGCTCCTAAATAACAACAGTAGTATTTTAGGCTTGGACAGAAGTGAGGAAATGGGGGACAATGCAGCATTTCCAAGGATTTCTTTATTATGCAAGTTTACCATCAAACCACCTACATATTAAAAGACCAAGATGGAAAATTTATCTCAGAGGCTTGTGAGAACCTTTGTGTTCAGCCAGTGCTACAAAGAGCTGGTCTGTTCTGCAAGAGGGTGATTTAAAAAACACTGCTCAGTATAAAAGAAAAAAAGAAGTTCATGTTTCCAAGGGTGAAATAAATAATTTACAGTGATATGTAACAACAAAAAACAGTAAGGTGGGAATCCTGTTGTTTAGAATTTGCAGTTTCATCCAGTGAATTTCCAAGTCTCCCATCCCAAGAGACATCACAAAACCCCAGGCAAAGGCTACATTTTGCTGCTGGGCTGCTGGGAAGGACTGCTGCTGTCTAAAGCCTCGGAGGAGCAGTCTCTGAGGACTTCCAAAGAACTGGTGATATCCAGACTTTCAGAAGAAGGGGGTCTACAGCCTTCTGTGGAACTGATGATGTCCAAGGTTTTGGAAGAACGGGCACTGTAGCCCTTCCCACTGGCATCTCTCACCACCACCTCCTGCCTGGCTGAGAACAGCAGTGGCACAAAGCCCTCGCTGTCTTCTGTGAGGACGACCCAAGATGAACCTGTGAAGGAAGACAAACACACACACACACATCTAAGTTTTCTTGTCTGTGTAAGGTATAAAATGCATTTTTTCAAGAATGAAAGTGAAATGCTTCTGTATGTTTAGTTTTTCTAGGAAATAAAAGAAATATGGGGAGATACATGTTGTAAAATCTGAAAAATAAAGGCCAGGACAGCAGTGGGAAACACCTTCCTGGGCAAGCTGGGAGGTGAGACTGTAATAAATCCACCCTTCAGACAAGGAGGAATGAAATTCTGCACACAATTCCAGACTTGGTGTTAATTAGGTTTTCAGAAGCTCCTTCAGAGTGCTTCAACTGTGCAGATATTGTTACAAACAGAAATATATCAGGTAAAAAAACAGTATAATAAAAACTTAGCAACTGCTTCTGTTGTGTAATTTCAATATAACTGATTCCAATAAATCCAAGGGATAAATCCTGGGCCATACTGCACAAAGCCCAGGTCTCTGGTCCATCTGCTATCTGCCTTCACATCCTCAGTTGCACTATTTGTAGCTTCCTGAATCCAAAGCTTTGACTTCTACCAATTCATTTAAAACATAAAATTTTCATCCTTGTATTTGTTAAGTTGAGGAAGAAACAAAATAGAGCTCAAGGGGGTGAGGGGGTTCAGAGAAACATTTCCAGCTGTTTGTAGTTTGAAGTGACATTATGTAAGTCCACAGCATAAGTAAGGTCACGAGCAGATTGCAGCCCTTTAATCTTTAGGCTTAATATCTCATTTGGACCAAACTTTAAATCAGCACAATTCAGGAATTTGCAAACACCATTCCTACTTTGCTCATTTATCTAGTAATATCTGTAACATCAATAAACCTCCTGTGGTTTATTATGTGCCTGTGGTTGTCCCTGGATGTGTCACTGTCCTGGGCCCTGTTTCAGTGCAGGGAACTGACCCTGCAAAAGGAAAACTACTGAACTAATGCAAGAGAGTGGGAAGAACCTGACTGCAAGGGAACAGTCTGACTACAGTTTTATCTGGGTATTGGAATACTAAACATCACAAGGTTGGAAAAGACCTTTAACACCATCAGGTCCAACCATTTACCTTCCCCTACCAAGCCCACCACTGAGCCATGTCCCCAAGCACCATGTAGGTGGCTTTTAAACACATCCAGGGATGGTGACTCCACCACCTCCCTGGACACATTCCAAGAAGTACTTAAAGAAAAGCAAAGCTTGCACAATGGTGAGCACAGCAGCTTTAAGGCTTTGGGCCACTGGCTCAGTAATCTGCACGTAGGCAGGCAGCAGCCACAACAGGAAAGCTGCTGGGATAGTCCTGAGAGTATCCATGGCAGGGAGACTTCACAAAAAACCTCCTCTGCCTCTGCCCAGACACTGGGAATCCACCCAAACATGTGGGCTGTGCATGGGATGAATGTGCAGAGAATACCCCAGCAATAAGGACAGTGGTTTTCCTCACAGCAAAAAATCTGAAGTGAACTGCACTGCTAAGATTGATAGAGCTGCTTTTCTGGTTCTAAAAAAATACAGGATTTCTTAAAGGAGATTAGAGGCTGGAATTACAGATTAAAATATAGAAAATCATATTCCAAAACCTAAAGTCAACTCTAACCCTGTCATTATCAGACTTCTCTATTTAGAAAACATAAATAAATGGGGGGCAGTAACACTCCTTTCTAACTACCTACTTGATAAGGGGTTATCAATAGGGAAGTTTGCTTTTTTTTATAATGTAAAGATTCTCCTCAGTAAAAGCCCAGAGAAGAACCTTTATGTTATCAAACAAATGAGCAAACTTGGATTAACAATCTTTCATTATTTATTCCTTGTTTGTTTTTTTCCCCAGCTGAGATTAAGCACCTTACTGCTGCTCACTGAGAAGGCTGCAGGTGTTGGAAGTGTTTGTGGTGTTGGATATTTACAACGTGGGGTGTTGAAGTGTTTGTGGTGCTGGATATTTACAACATGGGGTGTTTGTTGGAAGTGTTTGTGTTGCTGGACAGAGACAACAGACCGTGCTGCATTTCCACAAGAGAGAGGCTGAAGAGCTGCTGGATCACATCTAGACGGAGTTTACCAGCACAGAGCAGAACAGCTCTTCTTTCATCTGAGTCACTTCTGGAAAGCTGCTTCTGCAAATTCAAAAGAGAGCCATTAGCCACTGTGATGTGTGTTTAAGCAGAGCTGTCAGAATGGCACCAAGCAGGACAGGATCACACACATGCCTTCAGCTGCATCACTTACAGCAAGTCACAGAACCATTTGCAGGATTTACTCTTTAAAGCCTCATCTCTCACAAAGATGATGTGAGAGTGGAGCAGCAGGTACCTGTGGTAGCTCAGCAGTGTCAGAACAGAGAAGAAATCATAAGGTGGTGCTGAAGAAACCACACCTTCATTCACAGCACAAACCCAACTCTCATCCTGGCACCCATCAGGAATATTCTCCTGGGACTCTGCAAAGCTGCAGGTTTTCCATCCTCCTCCTTCCTGATCCACAGCTTAAGAAGGGGTGAGAACTTCAGCCCATGAACGAGGAATGGACAAACAAGTCAGAAGGGCTGGGCTCGTTTGTCTCACCTCTGACCATCACTGCCCCAAGCCCTAAAATCCCAAAAGCACCTTCAAAGACAATCCCCACGGGGCGCAGCAAAGCACCTTTACATCTGCAAGAGCTCAGCTCTTACCAAACCACTCTGCCAACTCTGACTTCGTGCAGGATACAAAAAACAGTTTTGGGTACATTAAAGTTCAGTTAGAAAAAGGAATCTGAACTATTTCCCTTAATCTATCTCCCATCAGAGAAAAACTACCAACACTTAGCTCTAAGAGAACTGCAACTAAGGACTGAGATGCAACTACAGGAAGAAGGCCAATGAGAATGAGCCATGAAGACAGTAAGAAGGAGCCAGGCTTGGACAAAGCCTAAGTAAGGTGTAACTGAGACTCCTGTTGGGTTCACCTCTGTGCAGTGAGGTCATTTCACAGGGACCAAATCTGCATCTGCTAAACATTCATACAATGTCACCCTTCCTGCAGATAATCTGATGAGAGCTCTTGTTTTAAATCCCTAGAAAGAACATAAATCCATCAACAGATTTTATCATTAAGGCTTCTGATATTCAAATTACCTGGCAGATGATGTTAATAAAAGTGGGTTCCTGAGAAGATGGGTAAACTGTGAGATTTCTCTTCCCAGACTTTAACAGCTCAGTTAACTCACAGAGATGATGCTGTAATTCTGTGAAGGTACCAGACAGTTTTTCTACATTTTTCAAAAAGTAATTTGCCTCCTTTTCACTTAATAGGTTATTCTTGTAAGAATTTGGGATTTTGGAAGGGGCATCTCCCTGTCTTTTTGGAGATGCTGGCTTGTTAGAAGATGCCAGTGACGTGGCAGACAGCGACACAGTCCGACCCATGGGTTCAGCTTCGAGACACTCAACAGCTGGAGGCAAATTCATGGAACTCTTTCTGTCTTTGAGGTCACCCATGTTCAATAAACAGCTTCGTTCGTAGGCAGGACTCTTGATTTCTTCAATGAGTTTCCTTCTGCTGGTAGGGGAGTGAATGGCAGCACGATCTGGTATCAGGAGTCCACGGCTGAGCAGGTGCCCATCTGTAAGATCATGGGGTATGCCTGAAAGGTTCAGGCTGGAGCTCACCTTATCTGCTGCAGGTGCTGATGGACCCATGTCCAGCATGAGCTCCTTAATCATCAGCCGGATCATGTATTTGTCTGATCTTGAAGAGGGAAGAAATGCAGGGTCAGTGAATTTTTGTCTTCCAACCAGTATCAGTAACAATTTCTTGGTCAAGAAGCACAAACCCTTTGGCTTCTCATTTTTCTCTAGCTGGATTTGTTGAATATTGGGCAAACTGGATGAAGTCAGTGAATAGACTAAAATAATGTTACAGGTGTTGGAGGCAACTGATACGGTTTGAGTTTTGAGGTCAAAAGCCATGATATCAGGCACCAGAATGCCTGGGATGCTGACTTTCTTGGTAGAGGTGACATTTCTTTCAAAAGTCACCAAGATGAGATGTGAGGAATCTTGGCCGCTCCCCGTCAGGTAGTCCTTGGGCCTCAGATGCAGAAGGGGACTGGAATCAGCACCCTGCTTGCTAGAAAGGATGTGGGTTAGATCCACGGGAGAGGTGACGACGGACACGGGTTTCTCAGAGTCCAGCAACTTCTTGCTCCCATCCGTGGAGTGCTCCTCCTCCCCAGCCAAGCTGGACTGGGAAGGGCAGGACTCTGTCTCCGCGCTCGGGGGAACTTCGAACGCGGCGCCGGCGTTTAGGCCACAGATCTTGTCCAGAGGAAGCTCGGTGGCTACGGCGACCTGGAGGTTGAGAGTGGCCTCCACGGCACAGATGTAGCCCCCCACATCAAAGACCGGGCAGAAGGAACAAGCGTTGAGTGTTTTCTGAGCATCATCCCACAGGTAGGAGTGCAGGGCGCTGCCCACTCCCACCACCAGGCGCCCGCCATCCCGCGTCCAGCAGGCGCAGTGGATGAGGCCGCTGCCCTTGATGTCGGCCCGGACCCGGGCGCTGCTGAGCTGGACAGAGTGCAAGACAGAGGCGTCCCGAGTGCTCAGCACGGCCAGCACCTCCCTCTTGGGGTGCCACACGCAGCCCTGGGGCAGCACGGGGAAGGGCTCGCTGATCTCGCAGAGCTGAGAAACCAGGAGCTTGTTCCTGTCGGTGACGCTGAAGCAGAGCTGCCAGATGGTGATGTGCTTCTTGTGCTGAACGGCGAGCAGCGCGGGGGCGTCGGGGGGGCAGGGGCCCCAGTACAGCCCGTGGACGTGCTCAAACTGGCCGACCACGCTCGAGTCGCCGAACTGGGGCTCTCCGTCCTGAAGGTGCAGGGCAGTCAGGATCACCTGCTTGCCGTCCGTCCAGGCGATGCCGTGCACGGGGTGGATGGCCTGATACAGAGCGTTGAGGCCGGTTCTCAGCAGCTTCGCCTTGCCCAGCTCCATGTCTGTTAGTGGGAGGCATCTAAACAAGTTGAAATGAAAAGGAGAAAGAATTACAGTAGAAGATAGAGGCCAATACCTGTACAGTTATTTAGCAGCGAGTCGATGTTGTCATTGTCCAGCTACACTTCATCCCCAGCCCTAGGTTTCCACAGTGTGAGGGTTTGTCAACATGTGCAGGCCCTGGCACTACCTGATATTTAATGAAGTATTTGTGGAGGACTCCAAACTTGAGGAAGATTGGCAGAGTGGGTTTCAGAAACTGGAATTGGATGGAAAAAGTTATAATGATCAAGGTTAGTTCTCAAACTAACAACAAGTGCAAAATAATACACTTAAAAAAATGAAACAAAACACAGGGTAACTCTTCAGGAATAATACCCAGCAAAAAAGGGATCTGGATCACCAACTGATTATTTCAATAACATAAGAATGTTGCCAAGTAAGACAATCATTCTGGAACGTTTTCCATGTCATATATATGACATGAATATATATGTCATATGTATGACATGAATAAATATATATATACCATATATATGACATGAAAAAGGCATGAAGAATGGGTTCACCCAGTTTGGAGAAGATTGAGTGGAAAGCTGCTAGCAGGCACCAGTCTGCTGGCAAGGGAACACTGAGCCATTGCTCCCCAGGTCTACTCTGGATAGCACAAGGTAATCATCACCTTTGTTTCAAACAAGGAGGTTTAGGTCAGCTCTAAAGAAAAAAAATCTAGCTATACATGATGGCCAAGCATTGAAGCAGGTTACCTTGGAGAGGGGAAGAAGGGACTTGATGAATTTCATAATCCATAAAAGCCAATTAAGTAAATGCCTGTCAGGGATAAGTTTAAATACACTGGGCCCTGCCTCACATGGCACCAGAGCCCTTGAGACACTTCCCAGTAAATGTCTCCAGCACCTACCTGGCTCTCCTCTAAACACCAGAGCAACAAACCTCGACCTTGTTAAGCAACCCCCACTCGGAGGGAAATGAACTCGGTTGTTGGTCACTCTCTTGTGCCGAGTACCACGGGCTGTGCCGGGCTGCACTCACCAACGGCAGGGTAACGCCTCAGAACACATGCTAGCGCACTAAGTAAGCCTCCCGGGCCGTCTGGACAGCTTCCTGGGATACAGGAGACACCTGAGCCTGACCCCAGCGGACCTGGAAAAACACAAGCAGCAAGACACCCGCTGAGCGCCGCATTCCAGCCGCCTCGTGGCCAAGCCCCCGTAACTCGGGCCACCGCTTGTCCCCAGGTCCCCATCCCTCGGCTCGCCACCGCATGCAGCCGCGTGGGCCGTGGCGCTGGGGGTGTCAGCCGTGCCAGCGGCGGCAGCAGCAGCGGGTCACCGCCCGGCACCCCTCCGTGCCCGCCCCGGGCCTCGCCTCGCATCCCGCCCTCGTACCCGGGCCAAGGCCGCGCTCCCCCGGGACATGTGTCCCGCCGCCGATGTGCGGGCAGGCCGGGACGCCCGGTGCAACACGGCGTCTGTCCCCAGCCCCT
>JANHGL010001998.1:9556-27591 GCA_024611195.1 Ceyx melanurus
GCGAGTTTGCAGTGCTCGAGAACCTCCTGACTGGTACCAACCCTGAGGTAGTAATGGGGATGGCACAACACTTCTCAATAGTCCCTAGCCCACTCTCCAAAGGACAGGCATTTCCCCCCTCCCCCCTCGTACCTAGTTTAAAGGTCTGTCTATGAGCCCAGCCAATTTATAAGAGAGTCCTCCTTCCCCTTTGAGAGAGGTCTACTCTGTCTGATGCCAGCAGCAGCTCTTGGAGCATTAGTTTTATTTCTACTGTTTATATGAGCTACATAAAAATCCCAGTGCCTTTGTTTTTGTGTTAGTAATGACAATTGTCATGTTCTAGTCTCTTTGTCCTCTTCTAGGAGTTTATATTGCTTTGAATATACCTGTTGTTCCCCACATAGGATACATATTTCAGGCAGATTTGTCCTGTCTTGCTGCTTTTCATGCTGACATTGAGATGCCTTTGATTTTGGGTAACTTTCTGTTCAAGACATACTGATGTAAGTGTGAAACTCTTCTTAAATGCCATTCTTTTTAACCATGAAACAGCTGAAACACACCCAAATATCCTAGGGACTGATTTTTAGTTTTCACTTGTAACATTCAAAAAATTCAGTAGCTTTTTATCCATCTCTAACTTTTCCTGAACTTTCATGTTTGAACAGAAGGCAGTACTTTAATGTCAGCATTTTAGTGGGAAAAAACCCCAAAATGTTGGCAATTTTCAGGACTGAGGATTTATATCAGAAACAGATTGACGTAAACTGTTCTGTGGGAGACCAAAAGATGCAACACAATTTGATAAATTTAAACAATTGTGCTTAACAACAAAGTGGATTTTCAGCTGACAGCTGTTTCACCAGACAATTTAGGAAGAGACCAGATAGCCAAAGGGACACGTGGTAGAAAGCAATTTAATAGGATGACTCCATGGAAGGAAAAAAAATCAGAATTTATATACATTTGAAATATCCAGGACTCGGCTAATGGCATTAATATGCAATGACTAGAGCATTTCTCCTGTTCAAAGCTGTGCTCAAGCTTGTTCTCCCAGCTCCGCTGCAGCTAGAGCAGTAGACTGCAGCATCACTCTGCCTTGGAGCTGGCTCGTGGCTCTGCTCACATAGGCTGGTTGCCTCTCCAACCCCCTTTCTGACAGCAGGATTTTCTCTGTGGTTTCACTCTATGCCACTGCTGTTCTGCCTCTGATCTGGCGCTGTGGGGTGTTAGGAAGAGCTGAGATGAGCCCACAGGCAGGTGTGGGTGTTGGGGAGATGCAGGAGAGGTGAAGTTTACTTCTGTCTTCTGGTAAGTTGCCCGTAGATTTATATGTGAGAACAGCATCAGTTTTTATATCTAGCAGAAAAGTCACCTTCCAAAGCCTGAACTCGGGGGTTTTTGAAATAATCTCTCAGGTATTACTTCCAACTGTTTCAATTCTGAAAGTGCATGGCTTGGCATTACAGCCATCACCACTACAGGTTATACTGACCTCAGAAAACTCGGACCCCATCTTCTGACTGCTGAGGGAAATGCAGTGACTACTTTAGATTTCTTCAAACGTTACACAACTTCGGATTTTTTCAGTACCAGGCTTGGAATGTTTGATTGAAGTTTGATTGATTTCAATTACTCCCTTTGTTAGCTGCCACCGATACTGCTCTCTGCTGTCAAAGCAGCTTTTCTTACAGACTTCTGGGAAGCAGTTCAGAGCTGAACACTGTTTTAATTCCCACCTGCTTCATAGCAGAAGGTTTTGCTGACACAATGCACACTCCAAGTAGCAATGAATTGTCATTGCTTATTTTTCACTTAGTATCCGTGACTCCTTGCTGCTTCTTCCAGTTTTGATACCTGCATTGCCAGATGGTAAATCTGTTTGGTTTCTCTTTTTGTTCTGTTTAAATATAAAGCTTGTTATAAATGAACTTTGTCAAAAATAAAATTGAGAGCTCCAGTCATGTATCCCACTTACTCTCTGTATTTTGTTTCAGACTCACCATAAGTCTGAAAAATTGATTTTTGTGAATGCAATAAGATTATAAAATTCTTTTAGGCTGGCCAGTAGCGTTCTGTGCCGCACATGCCTTATACACAGCTAGAACAGAAAGCAAAGTAATCATTTATTTGATTACTTATAGTTCAAACAGTACGAAATATATTTTTTCCTGAGTTTCCTTCCTCAAATTCAGATTAAAAAAAAATCAAAGGCATGAATAGAGCAACTTGTCCCTCTGTATCAGTCTCACCTCTCACGCTCGCATCTAACCCTTAAATTGACACAGATTTCAGAGGAACCTCTCCGGGTCCTTATTTAAAACCCCAGTCTTGCAAGCAGCTGTGTGCATGGAGATGTGCAGGTGACCAAAAGGCTGCTGCTAGCACTGCATGCAACTGGTTTTCCCTATTTTCTGAGCCAGTGTTCCACAGGGCAGTGGACTACAAGAGAAAGGCCAAACAATGGCAAGAGTGAAGACAGATAGCAGAAGGTGGTAAGCTGCTCTTGCTCCCTTCCACACCTGGCACTGTCTCCAGATGTGGAGAAACAGAGGGAGGCCGGGGATGGTTCTGAACTGTTCCTCGGGATTCATGGCACAGTTTCATCTCTCCCTACCAGGTCTTCTGGAGGATGGGAAATCAGCCCAGACAGGTGTCACTACAGCATCAGCCACAGCTGGAACACTGCCCACTGAGAAGAGGAGTAACTGTGGTCCTCAGTGTGCAAACCCTGCGGTCCACAGCATGGGCGCTGTGACACAGAGACAGAATGGCTTCAGGGCAGCAGAGGTAAGAATACAATTACACAGCTTCAACCAGGTCAAACCTCTCTGGTGACAATCTTCCTCACTGCAGTCAACCTGTATTTCATGCCTTGGGATAGGAGAAAATGGTTTCATGACAGCCGTGGTGTGACTGAGCCTGTGACAAAGCCTCATGCCTGAATGGGCACTCAAATATGTTTTATTTGGGAGAGTAACACACATGTTACAGCAAAAAAACCAACCCAAACCCACAGTTTTTTTCCTCCAGCTGTGGCCTGCATTGTGCACTGTTTAGATTCATTATCTGAAAAGGAATGGATTTTTCCTTAATTGCTTGTTTTGCTTAAATGATGTGCCCTGCATGGTTCATTAGAAGGTGGTTCATTCGAGACTGTATGTAAAGCCTGAAAAAGCTGATGGGAGTCTTTTCAATCACTTCAGTAGGTTCTGGATTAGATCTTTCCCCTTCCCCTCACCTGTATGTTGCATACATTGCAGAAGGATAATCCTGGGTAACAATATGGAAGGACACCAAAGGATTTGGGGCTAGACTAAAACCCAAACTTCACCTGTCTACCTACCTGACTCTCACAGCTTTCCAACTGCTACCCTGTTTGGGTAGCAGGGACTGCAGATTAAAATGCTACAAAACCTGTGGGGTTTGGTTTATTGCTTCCTCAGTTTCTCAGCTGGGAAGACCTCTGTGTGTGATAGAACCACTGCAGCCATCCCATAATAACCTGTCCTCCCTTGTCCATCCTTGATGGAGGCAAATTTAAGCTCAGGGGGACAGAGTAAATGAAAAAAGGAATTTGATTGAACTTCACTTTGCATTTGCTAACAAAAAACACATTAGTACATGTCTCTATTTTATACCTTCACTATGTTATCTTCTGTACTGATGTAGAACAGAAATATTCCCTGGTGCCAAGGATCCTGCTGTATCTTTCCATGAGATCCTGCAGCTCCTCCAGATGTGTAGGGACACATTCTATGGCAGCATGACATCTGGAGGCAGGGGTTTGCTGTAAATGAAAAACAGAAATGCCTTTCATAGCCACTAGCCCACAGAGAAAAATTAATTGGTTGGGTTGGATATGGTTGAACAGAACTAACATAATTATTAATCCAATTTGAAACAGACTTGGCCACACTGGAGAATTACATTGTATACCTGACATATTGTTGGAGGAAATTGTTTGTCTAATTTTGTAAGTCACTGAAAAATTACTTCTGTATTACACTTACTAGGAAGTATTGGCAAATTCCCAGAACATATTAATTATGTGAGTGTTGACTGTAATGGGACTTCTCAGAGAAGTGTGGGTTCATCCCCTGGGGCCCTATAGCTCCAAATGTATCCTCCTGCCTTTTTCTAGCTAAGATATGTTCAGTAATAAATATCTCTGTTGATGCAACCCAGCACAAAGAACATTTCTGATGCTAAGTAGGGGATTTACATTATGTGTCTGAGAAAGAAAGATGAGCTGTCTGCGTTTCTTATAGTCACAAAAGAAATGCCTTTTCCTACAGTGAAAGTGTAGTATCTAAGTTAGGCTCCAGCTCTGGTTTGCCATTATGAATCTCTGCTTCTGCACTGACTGTTTAGGGAAGCATAAGATGATCAGGTTTTCAATTTGAACACCTCAAGCTTAGATTGAGAATATGAGTATATCCCCAACTCAGAATGTGCCCATTTTATTCATCTGAATATTCACACTGACTACCTCTTTTTTATTATTTTTTTTGAATGTCTACAAGCTGCAGAATGCAACATGGCCCAGCACATGGCGCCCTCAGGAGAATTGGGTTCTGCCTTCAGCCTGGGGGGTAGTAGAGGATGTAAATGGCTTCATCTTTTTGTTAATTTTCTCAGGCATCAAGCTGTAAAGCAACCTACTGCCTTACCCCCCCATTGCTCATGTGCCAGGGTACAGTATGTGGTAGCAAAAGGGAAAGGGTTTGACATGGGCTGCATCCAGGAAGCTTCAGTGTCCTTATCTGTCGTTTATCTGCCAGTTGCTGCAGGAGGAGAGAGAGAGCAAGGCAGAGACCATTTTCTTCACCAAGATGCCAAGAAGCCTTTATTTATTAATTTACAGCTCTTTTTATACCTTTTTAACTTCAAGGTAATTGGACAAGAAGCCAGCCACCCTCTGGAGTGATTGGCTGGGGTGCCATAGTACCCATAGTCAAAACATCTCTCTGCTGTTTACAAACAAATGCCAGCAAGGCCACAGCTGGTGAGAGCTTTTGCAATCCCACAGGGAGGACAATTCCATGCAGTAGTATTTTAACATCCACACTTATCCATACTTATTTAGAAGTAAAAGAGGTAAATGATGAAAGGATGAAAGGACTCCTAATTCCAGTGAAGGCAACAGAACAGTCAGGCACCCCAAAAGCAACAGTGATATGGAGATGATGTCACTGACTGACAGCAACCTGCTTTGATTGGCAGTGTATGCATAGTCTTTGGAGAGTCCTTTTGTGAACAGGAGCTCTGGGGAGTAGCTATCAGGGGAGCAGGTGTATTCAGGCTGCAGACATGTGAAGTAGCACACAGTGACATGTAAGCAGCACGTTTGGTCTCATAAATATGTACCTTCCACTCATGTCAGTGGAGGTTTACCAGACAATGGCACTGGTACCATGTAAATGACACCTTATTTCCTTGGTATTCTTTACACTTACTAATTGTCTTGTGAAACACTGGAAATTAAATAATCAGACCCTCCTAACTCATCTCTGCATCTAACAGCCCAGTTCTAAGTGTCCTTTGCTAGACTTATTATGAGGCAGCTTACTGTGCAGTACAGTGCGTTGCTTATGGCAACAAGCAGACAGACTAGGAGATGGAGAAGGAAAATTTTTAATTAGGGATGCACTTGCGTGCCCCAGACTGACTGGGATGACTGTTTTGAATATTTGGAAATAACCTGATGAAGCTCTGAAAGGTACAGATTGTACTTGGGTTTTGTATGCTGGCAGAGCTGTTATTTTGAAACTATATTTTCACTAAAGAAACATAAAGTGGAGAAAGTTCTGTCTCAGACTAGTCACACTTAACTCCCAGTACCATCAACAGGAGCCTCTAATTTTCAGCTCTGGTTTGAAACCAGATGAATTCGCTCCACTTCTAGAATACACACATGCAGAGATGGTAATTAGAGCCAAGAAAGTTAATCCACAGCCTTTATAGCAGCTATAAGAGCTTGTATCCATGCTGAATGAGAAAGCTGCTCCCCATCACAGTGTGAAGAATGCTGGTGGGATTCTGTTTATTAAGTAGAACTGTTTTCATAAATTACATGGTAATCTTCAATGACTCTTTGTTATGTCCATGTGGGACTCACTTTGCTCTTTAAAACTTCCACAGAGTAAACGGGACACACAGAAAATGTCCACAAAAGAAGTCACCATTAATGTTACAAAAAGCATCAGACAGAGTGACAGAAGGAAAACAAAGAATTGTGTCAATTAATGAAGGAAACTGCAGGTGAGGATGGACCTGACGATGCTCCACTGCACTTTAAATCTCACCCGTGGCTGAAGACACGGAGATCTCCAGATTCTACACTGACTGCAGCAGGAGCTGCTGCTGCTGAGTGCCTTCAGAAACGTGTCTCAGACAAACCAGCTGCAGACACTGCAGAAAGTCCAGGTGTCATTTGTCTGGAGCAGTGGCACTGCACGTGGCCAAAGTTCATGCTGTTTGCCTTTTCCTGGGTCCCACCTTATCTCCTCGTGTCCCTCCTGCTCTGCTTTGCTACTAGCACGAGGCTGGATGATGAGAGGTAGAGTTCACTGCAACTGAAAACAGAAAACAAACAAGTGGAGCTGCATTTTGGAGTCATAAGGGGTTTCAAGTGTATACGTTCAAATCCACAAAGTTCATTTAAAGTGCTCAAACCAAACCCAGAGATCTCAGAAAGAAACACATAGGTTGCTGCCACTGAATCTCTTTTAAAGATCTATGGTGGTTTATATATAGTTGGTTATATATTAAGTTTATATAATGTTGGTTATTTATAGCTAAGTCATATAGTAACATTTTTAGATATTAATCTTTTAATTATTTAGTTTTCTTTTCTGCATTGACAGAATTTGGGTCTTAAAACCAATAACTTTCACATTGATCAGCCTTACATAAAGATCCTTGTCTTAGCTGGCAAGGGGGGGTTCTGGCTACTTTATTTATTATTTTGTATATGCCCCTTTAATTATGTTGAGGCCCAGACTGATTAAGAAAAATAATTATTATTACAGGAAAATATCCATAATTCTTAAGCATATATTCCAATGATAGCTCCAGAAATTACCTATTTGATCAGATATAGTTGATTTGCTGTTTAGAACTTACTGAATTGCATTGTAAGCATTCTGTGTTGCAGTACTCCATGTTTATCATAAATATACAATTAAAAGGAGTATAAACATTCAGTAAAGACCAGTAATTAATTCAACATATTAGTTCTGAACACAGAGGTAATAATATATGTTCTCTCTGAGTTTGAACATTTATAAAGATAAAAGAGGTAAACTTTATCAGATATATCTGAGTATCCTCAGAGGGCCATTTAAAATAACTATTCAAAAGTTGCTCATTTAGGAAGAACGCCCCTGTATGAACAGTCAAAAACCTTTTTTATATGTAGGCAGATAAGTATCAATAGAACTGTGGGACTGAATCCTAATGTATTCTGTGTTAGGATCATTTTAATAACTTGCAGTTAGGTGGGTGAGTACTTAGTACTTTTGTTGGAGTACAGCACGTCTGTGCACTAGGGAATTGTTTGTGAATAACTGCCTCACAAAGGCAAACTGAGCTCCAGAGGAAGTGCAAGATTTTTGCACACAATAGCATAAGAAATACTTATTTATAGATGTCCTGAAGAGGGGCAAAGAACTTCAGTCTAAGCTTTCTGCAGGTCACTGTGTTACCTGGCAGGTTATCCCACGCTGCTGGTTTGTGTAAACTAACCAGTTTTGAAGAGAGTGTTGTACAGGTTTGGGAAGAGCAGCCTGCATGTGTCCCTCCAGCCTGGGGCTTTCTGCCAGCTCACTGCCAGTGTTACAGGACAGGCAGAAACTTGACTCACTAACAATAAACAGTGGCTGTAGCAATGTGAAGTTAGAAATGGGAAGGAGTTGTTGTTGGCCATGTACTGACCTAGTTGAAAGCATGCACACGATGTGCACTGTTTGTGTAGAGCAGAGGAGACCTTTTGTCTCTCTGCCAGACTTGTCACCTACTCCTTTTTCAAAGTGTTTATGGGCAGAGAGAGTGCAGTATAGACCCATATGATGCAGGAAAGCTACTGAAAGCAATGAATGATGCTGGTGTGTGAAAAAGCAGAGGGGATTTTGAAGGATGGCAGATGGGAAGGTTCCATGTGTAAGAAGCTGTTCCACAGATGGTTTTGCCTTGGGTGGATACCACATTAGGGTGAGTAGATGCAAGAACAAAGGAGCCCTGGCAGTGAGATTATTTACTAGCTAAGAAGTTATTTCATACTGATGTGCTGACCAGATGCATCTGATGGCTTGGATCTCACAACAGAAGCAAGCCTGCAGTGCTGCTTGAGAAACAGCCCTAAGCTGCATGGCAGCAGGGAGGCAGGTTGGGAGGCTTGTATCCAGAGCACGAGGTGTGACAGGATGGCTGCAAGAGATGGCCTTGGTGCAGCATTATCTGGGCAGTACCACAGACCCTGCTTCTGTTGAGCACATGCCCCACCAGGGTGGCACAGTGGAGCTGAAGGCTGACTGCCCTGGGTGACCCTCTGTCTGCTTATCATCATTTTCCTGAGCTACTTCAAGACCCCACCAATTTATATCTATATTTATTTATATCCTATTTATATCCTGAAACTTTAGGGCATTCAATGACTGGATCCAGCTTTTGTGGTACAAAACATGTCCAGTTACAAGCAACTTAATAAACTCTTCTCATGTAACAGTTACTGTTCTTATTCATCATGCAGTAACTGAAAGGGAATGGATTACATGATGTCTTAGGTGGCTTCTTAGTTCTTGATGAGTAAGCTCCCAGTGACCTTAATAAAACTCAGACTGTGTTGTGGAGATGTGGATCCTGATTCTGTACCCAGAGTTATGTTTATGTTTTCTTTCCTTTTGTTAGAGACAGCCATTAGTAGAAACTATCAATTCGTTTATAAATAATAAACCACTCTGTATCATCAAATGTAGCAGAGTGTAGTCTGCTTAAGACAATTTCAGGTCAATGAAATAGATGACTGTGCTGGTTTTAGCGGAAGAAGCAAGCTCTAAGAATCATTTGGACATCTTCACTCCAGGTGGCCTTCCTAGGGGCTGTTTGAGTAGAATCTTGCAAACATAAACAGTCCAAATATGGAAAATAACTGTGTTAGAAGACATAGACTTTTAAATGAAGGATCTGTAGACATCTCTGTCTTCTTATATGACAGGATTTGTGACATTTAATTTTCCCCAGAAAGATATTATGCCACTTAATTTGTTTGACATCCCTTGGCTGCACACAAGAATTTCTACAGCTACACTGAAAAAAACATGTTTTCTGCTGGAATGATTTGCCAACATCTGGTGAGTTTTTATCATTTACCTGAGTCCCAGTTTGAAATAGAAGTGAACTTACTTAGTCATGTTTCCACAATAAAATGTGTAGATAAGATTTTCCTCTAGTGTGCATGTACATGTAAAATGCATTTTCTTCCACTATGTGAGAACTGGAACCGTGCAAAAGAAAGCAGTTATTGGGTAAAGGAGAGAGTTTACAGTTAGCAATAGGTGTCATTAGGCAAATTCATATTCTCAGAGACTCAGTGCAGTTGTATCTTTTGGTATTCCTTGTCCCTTATGCTTCCTTAATGTGTTACATCATTTCACCATTACTTTAAGACATTGACTGGAAGAGACAAAATTTTACTGACAGAAATGATCTTATATTGACAAAATAGGAAAGTATAATTGCTGTGTAAGCAGTAGAGTGCTGGGTTAATCACACATTGCTGCTAGCTAAATGAGTGAGTTCATAAACAGAACAGAAAGCATTTTTCAATCTTCCTAGTATCTTCATACACATCTATAGTCATGTGCATGTCTCTGCATGTGTACACTGCCATGTTTTTAGTGTGTACTTCTGCATGGTTCAAGAATGCCTTTTGGTGAATCATTTTCATTCTGACACCCAAGTGTAAAATGTTTTAATGTTTGAACTGAAGTCATGTTGTATTTGCCTTATGAAAAGAATGAGCTATGTAATTTGTACTCAGAAAGGGTGTTAGAAAAAGCAGACTTGGTTCTTTTTTGAAATAGTGAATGATCCATCTAAATTCAAACTAGACTAACAGAAGCATTTTTGTGCTCTCATTTTATTTGCTTATTATTGAAGATTGACTTGAACTTGAAAAATTAAAATAATTGTTTTTTGTCTGTTCATTGCTCCATGCATTTTACATCCTGTGTTTGAGGCTGATCAAAACAGACGTGAGACAGTGTATAGAGTCAGTGCCAGTCCAGATTCAGGGTATAGGTATATCCTCTTTTTCCTGCAGATAATATTAAGTATTTCAGATATGTTTGATACAGCTGTATCCTCATCTTCTGGCACAAGATATTAATCATTGCTGGTGTGTTTTGAAACTCTCCTGTAATATGGTAAAATAGGCGTGCAGTGGCTGACTGCTCCAAAGGGAGCTAAACGTGAGAGGAGGATTAAAAGGTACCACAAGAGATAGCAGAAAGTGAATTCTGTACCTGTGCTTAGCAGGTACAAAAAGCTCTTTTTCACCTGTACCCTGGTGACATACCAGTATAATCATGAGTTTACTGAGTGCTGTTCATTTGGGTTGCAGCAGCTGGTGGCCTGGTTCACATCCAGCAGATATAGATAAGGGGAGAAAGTAAAGGGGACATGGTTTATTCTCTCTGCTTACTCAGTGCAGGTGGTGTATAAGTACGAGGCAACTAGAACACATAGCTAATAAAATGCCCTTTCTCTTGTCTGAACTGGAAAGCATCAGGTGGAGAAAGTAGCTGCTGTGTTGGTCAACCCGTGCTGTAGAAATAAACTTGTCATTTTTACAGACAGAGCGCTTTTTTGGTTTGTTTGTTTTGTTTTATTGTTTTGGGTTTGTTTCCTTTGTTTGGTTGATGTTTGGGTTGGTTTGTTGTTTGTAATTTTACACTACAATTTTAAGACGTTTTTCCTTAGTGCCACAAAGGGTTACTCTTGCTGAAATACCATCCCCATCCTAATTACCTATGCCTTGAGTGCTGACAAGCAGCTTGTTCTCTTTGACTGCAGGCCAAGATGCTGACACAGCAACCGGTTTGTTTCCTCTGGAAGAGGAAGAATAGTACAAAGGAGCAGCTTTCAGAGGTGCCAGAAGGCAAAAGGCTTTGTGGACATGAGGAATCTGTAGTCCATCTGTCAGGCATGTAAGAACCCCGGGGGGACTTCACAAACAGGGTACTTTGATTTTGCCAGACTGTCTTGGGGCAAGGAGCAGTGCTGGGGGGTGGGATGGACAGACAGATGGACAGCTTGTTGCAAGCAAAACCCCCAGAGCAGCTGGGCTTTAGCAGCCTCTGTGCCCCTTGGGAATTTGTGCTGAGGTGCATTTCTAAAATGAAATCTAAGGAGGTGTTTTGTGATCTGCAGCACTGTGTGCACAATGGGCCCATAGTGCATGTTCATTCATTCATTCCTGAGGCACATTTGGCCTCCTATTCTGAAGCACTTGACACACTGGGATGTTTCCTTCAGTGTCCTCAGGCCAAGTGGCCCCCATTGCACTAGTGCCTTGACAGCTGCCTCCCTTCCAGGTTTTCTCAGTGAAGGATCTGGAAAATGACCAGAAAGAAATGTGGTGATCTACAAACCTATTGTTCCCTCCTGTTGTTATTATCCCAGGATTTCCATGCTCTCCCATCTGATTTTCAGATGCTTATTTCAGGTAGCCTATGCAGATTATCCAGAGTTAAAAGCTATTCTCCTCCCACAGGTAAACTAATGGCAAAGTTGGATCACTAATATGGGATAAAAAGCCATCTGATTCACCAGAAAAGACATCTGGTAACTTCTGCCACTTCAACAAGATAAAATCCCAGTTTATTAATAACAGCTCCTTGCACAGAAAAACAGCAAATGCTAAAAATGTAGGAAATACTGCAGTGCTGATGGCAGAACTGGGTGGTCATACACAAGAAAGAACGTAATAGATTTTCTTTCTGCAGGATTGAACATCATTTAAGTCCTGAGTGAGGGAAGTGGGATGCCTCTGCCAATCTGTCCTTGCTAGACTGTTGGAAACAAGCAATTTTAGATTGCTGAGGGTGCCTGCTGAGCAAAAAGTGGAGTTGAGGGAGAAAGCAAGAGAGTGGTGTCACAGGTCAGGATTGAGCTGTGCTGCACTGCCAGTTGTATTAATTAGCCTTGCTTGCACACTCTTGCATTCTAATCAATATTATTCAGCTTTAATTTAATTTTCAGTAACCTTTGCAAAACACCCACACGTTTGGATACAGGGAATTATGTCTGGAGCATTACTGCATGGAGAGAAAGAACAATTTGTTCACAGTCAAAAAGCAGCTTAAGAAAAGGCACCATAGATAATCAGAAGCCTATTCTTTATCAGCTATGAGGAGCTGTCAGGTACAAGCAGCATGAAAATATTTATGATCATTTGTATCTGCTTGTAGTAGGAGAAGAAAACTATTGGCGTTGTTCATTCAAAGCAGAAAAGAGCTTTTCGGGTCATGCCCATTAAGTGGCTCAATGTTCTGTTTGCCTGACTCAAGGGCTGAAGGACTTTTTTGAACCTAAAACATGAAAATAATGAACACTACTGCACCCGGTTTGGTCCCTGGGCAACACCACTGGCCACAGACCTCCAGCTTGACTCTGTGCCACTGAAAAAAAACATGGAATGCTTCATGAATTTGTGTGTCATCACACATTTGTGCCCATCTGTGTACAGGGGTGCTCTGCTCAGCTACCACAGGGCTCTCAGAAGTGCTCTCCATGGCCTCTGTCAGTGGCTATGCTGAATTTTAACTGCCAGTCCTCCAGGCCAGTGCACCAGACTAAATGCTCTTATATGCATAGCCAAGAATATATTATTAGTATAATAAAAAAAATAGTCCAATAAAAAAATTACTACAAGTCTGGTTGTACAACAGTACACTAAACCAGTCCAAATTGTCCAGTTAATACAGCCCACTTCCAGGAAGGAACCTGCTGCTCAGCATGCACCCCACTGTCTGTGGCTGTTCTCCTGCCTGGCTCCTCTGCCTCCTATGGTCAATGGCACCAGTCTGCTCCAAGAAGGAAGGGAGCCTGGGAGGAATATGATATTAATGTTCATTGTTTTCCACCTCATCTTCTCCAGGAGAAGCATGACTGATGCTAAGGGCTTCTTCTTCCTTGCTCTGGATCTGCCTGGAATAATTTATATATGTTTTCTAATGCAGTCTGCTTACTTTCCTTTTCCTTTTTAGCTTGAAATTCCATGTTTTACCTGAATTGGCTCTATTTAGCACATCTAACTTATGCTGGAGGCTCATTGTTTGTTCTCTTTGTTATTCTTAAAACAGGTTTACCCCAGTCCACAGGGCTGTTCTCCTCTAGTGACATAACTGACCATGTGTGGTTTGTGCTTAGAGTCCTGGGACTTCTGGCATCAGCCTGCACTTGCACCTTGAAGGCCTCTACTGTCAGTCAGCCTGTGCTTCTACTTTCAGGGACTCTTATTACAACCCTTGTTTTCCTTTAATCACTGTAAAGCTGCAGCTTTCTGATAACCTAATTAATTTTTTATTAGCATAACCTAATCACACACACATCCTTGCTTTAGACCCAACTCTGACTTTACAACCAGAACAACCTACCAGAAGAGACGTTCAGCCACGTTCAGCACAGACAGAATGCTCCAGATCTGTGAGCTTTGGTGATATCCCTGGTAAATCACACATTTATGAACACACACGGTGCACTTAGGGATAAATCATGGTCGCTTCTGTGACCAACATCAGCTGAAAAAAGCTTTGTCTCGGCTCTCCCTCTCTGCCATGTCAGCACTGCTGCTCTGATTTGACGTCCTCCAAGTGGTGTCTCATGACAGAAGCAAGTGATCCACACTCATGATCTCTGTGTCCTCCTTGGAAGACTCTGCAGTGACTCAAAATTTGCCTTTGTGATACATCAGAGAACCTTCCACTGCTGCTTGGAGCACAGGAATTACATTGATGTACTTCCAGATGGATGTTTTTTGGTACAAGGCACTGGTCTGTAGTTCCCCAGAACCTGGGATGTCCCTGCAGCAGCTGGCTGGGTTGGGTTTGTTGTGATCACTGATACACTGGACTGGCCATGTGGATGCTCATTACTCTGCCTTTCACATGTCAATTAGTACCTTTGGAATCATCTTGTAGTAGTTAGCACCTGAGCTTCCAAAACTGTTGTTTTATGGTATCCCTGGCATCCTCATGTTTCATTAAATGCCTTGAACTACCAATTTAAAAAGCAAAATTTGAAATGTATGTGAATTCAATCCTGATTTGCTAATTGCACATCATATTGACAGGGACAGTTCAACTCAAGTTAATGCCTCGGTGTTTCAGAGGGAGCAAGGAACATATCTATGACATACCCAGTTCAGCAAGGACTTTGTGTTTTGCTGTCAGGGTCACCTGTACCTCTCCTGGCCACTCTAACTTGGTTGGTATCAGCCTTTTCCATTGGGAATGACTTGCGTCCTGTAGCACAGATTTCCTTCCCACCACCCTTTGTGATGGTGTCCAGAGTAAGCACTGCCCCAGTGCAGAAACAATGAGATCAAAAGGTGTCCACTGGGAAAAACACTCACTGTTGCTGCTACTGCTGCTGTCACCCAAAAAGACAGGCTGCAGATGTATCTGGAGTGAAGGTGGCTGCTAGAAGTCCACATGGAATGAAATATTCTTGATCATTCCCAAGGAAGCTTACTGTTGGCAAGAGTATTTCCTCCTGAGTCTACATCTGCTTAACACTGAAGGGCAGGTGGGGTAAGCTGCTGGGGAAGGAATACCATTAGCATAATCTCTGTTTAATTAAAGGAGTGCTATGAAGGTACAGTGTTGTCCTTGACAGACAAATGACGGATGAGATCCTTCTAGCATAAAGCAAATCAACATCTTCTTACGTGTGGGTGCCACAGCCCACACAGCCATCATATTCTGGAGGACTGAAGCCTAAATAGGTCATGCTGTGTTGAGGGAAGAAGCTGAGGTGTGTTCTAAGTACCCAGCAATGCACAAACCTGCTGTCTTCTCTCCATGTTTCCTTCTCCAGGCTTCATTGCTGCTGTGCACTGGGGGGTGTTACAAATTCAAGAACTGATAGAAGAAAATGTACTGTAAAGAACAGTTTAAGCTGACATTGAGTTTGGAGAAGTGCTCAGAGGCATTAACCCATTAAAGCACAGATTTTCTAAATAAACTAGGATATTACTGTAACATATCTCTGTGTTCTTACTTTCAAGTTTACGTGCTCAATTAACTCAATTAACTTTTGACTTAGGAAACACATTCTGTTAATAAGCTGAAATGTTTTCCATGACTATTACTGGATGCTAATAAGAATAAATTACATCAATAATGATGTTTTGCCTAGGTTTTTTCATTTCCAAAATGTATTTGAGAAAAAGACAAGAATTACACTTGTCCATTTTAAGTCTCACAACAGTATTTATTGGTGCCATCTACTGGCTATTTAGTCCTTTTAAATTTCACCAAATTATGAATAATGTGTTTTAAATGCAGAATAATAAGAACATTATGACCCTTATAACAGAAACAGCCAATAGCAAACAATGTAGTTGTCAAATCTGTAATATTTAAATTGCATTAAGTCAAACTTTACAATGTTCCAACAGCGTAATTTGGTTATGAAGCTTCCAGATGTGCCAAGAGAGGAAAGCTTGGGCCAGCAATCAACTGTTTATGAGAAGACTCCAAGCACTAAAGCCGCACAAGGACAAACCTCTTGTGTCTCAGAGGTGGGCTTCTTCCTGACAAACATCTCAGAACCTTCCTCCCTAGTGCATCAGCACGTGGGGCACTGATGTGCTCCCACAGGAGCTAAATGTGGTCAGGTTGCTCTTTGCCTTTCCTGGAAGGGTGTCCCCACAGAAATTTGGAGGAGAAAAAGGTGCTTCAGTTCATAACCCAGGTGAGCTGACAAGATTCCTGCCAAGGATGGGTTTAAGGTGGCAGGATGATATCTCACTAGCACCACAGCTGTGGCACAGGCAATAGAAGCCAGAACTTGGATGGGAGCTGCTGTCAGCCACTGTAGAAACCCCCTCTGCTGTGTTTGTTGGCATGATCTGAAGGTGACCTAGGATTTAAACAAGACTCTAAATTGCTGAAACTATTTGTTGTAAAAATTGCTAAACAGCAATAATTTGAAGTGGTGCCAGAGAAAGGTCAGCAAATTAGTATTACATTAACTGAAATGTTAACAATATCTCCAGTGCCAGGTGAGCAAAGTACTTACACGTTCAAGTAGTTGCATCCCTAATCAGCAATGTATTTCAGCACATGCTTAAAATGCTTAATGATACTTAAAGGTGCTTTGCTAGAAACCAGCGAGAGTGTTCACATTCCTCGCTCTGGTTAGTCAGGACCTTTATAAAGCCAGAAACAAATATATTTAGATCACAGCTCTGAGAAACAACCTCTGGAATAACTTGTTTAGCAACTAGGTTGTGAGCAAAGAAAGTATATTACTACAGTGATTGAAGAAAGGGCTTATGCTTCATTTTTCTGCCTTTTTCTGCTATCTAACTAAACAGATGAGTCTTTAAGAAAGGAAAACAATGTTATTTAGCCATATCTGCTTTTCAGAGATTTAATTTATGGGGCTACAATGCAGTATTTACCCAGTATGATACTAGCAGAGTTTACAGCTAAGGCTGCTAAACTCACAGTGCCCTATTTTCAGATGTCTGTACCTTCTGAAATTTCTGTGGTTTAATTGAAATGTCCACATCTTAGATTTTTGTCTCATTGGTATACATATTGGGTATAAACTGGAGCATAGAAGGTTCCACTTGATCATGGGGAGGAAATTCTTCACTGTGAAGGTGACAGAGCCTGGAACAGTCTGTGGAGTTTCCTCGGGAGGCTTTCCAAACCCATCAGGATGCGTTGTTGTGTGCCACGCCCTAGGGATCCTGCTCTGGCAGGGGGGTTGGACTCCATGATCTCTGGAGGTCCCTGTCAACCCCTGATATTCTACGATCTGGGTCAGGTTGGTATAATCCTCGTCTTGATTCATACAGGTGCTAAAATAGTCTCACACAAGGGACTCTGCAGGGGTTTTATGTTTCTGAGAGGCGACGCGGGGGATGATGCACAAAAGATCTGCATCAAGAGAGCATCTTTAGGTGCTCGTGGTCCCCTGAACTACACGTGCAGCTTCACCCTCTCCACCATCCCGAGTCCCCGGGTAAACGTGGCTGGCTGTGTGCACTGCCTCGGGGCACGGCAGCAGGAAGGCAGCGCTGCCTTTCAGTGTCAGAGCGTTTCTACAGCCGCTTTGCATGTCTCGGCAGCCGGTGTTTCCTGCTCCACTGCTGGGGCGCTCGGGGAGCTGCGTGGTGAGACCTCGGGGGGCTCCGCGCAGAGAAATTCGGTCCCGTCTGCCTAGCCACCTTCAGCATTCCTACAGCCAGCTCTCCTGTGTTTGCGGGCACGGACGGGCTCCCGGCCCCGCAGCTGTCTGTGGGGTGCGGTGTCAGCGCCAGCAGCAGCCGCCGGGGCTCTGGAACGCGATGTCTCCCCGCACCGCCCGCGGGCTGGGCCGGCCCCGCCGCTGCTTCAGCGACAACACCGAGTCGCTTCCAGAGGCGGGACGAGCTCATTGACAGTCTGCAAAGCGCCTTGTTAATGATACAGCGTGTGGCATAGTCAGTACTGAGGAGAGTGATGCCAAGCGCGGCGCCGGCCGTTCTTTGGAAGGGCTTTTCATGCCGCTTGGCCTCCGTGCGTGCGTGCGTGCGGCTGCGGGGACCTGCGCGCCCGAGGAGCGGCGGTGCCGGCTCCCTGCGGCACACGGAGCCCCTCGATGCCCGGGGGCAGCCCCAGCCCCATTCGCACCGCACCGAGCGGCGGGAGCTCCTCCCCTTCCCGCCCGCCAAGTATCGCGCGAGCGCCTCCCGCAGCCGCCCGCCCCGTCCCGCTTCGCCGGGCGCTGTGCGGGGCGGCCGCGGCCATCGCAGCCGGCGACGGGGTGGCGGC
>JANHGL010001999.1:0-20790 GCA_024611195.1 Ceyx melanurus
TACTTTACCTTGAGGGTGGTGGATCAGTGGAATAGGCTCCCCAGGGAGGTGGTTGGGGCACCATCTCTGGAGATATTAAAGGTGAAGTTGGACAAGGCTCTGAGCAGCCTGGTCTAGTTAAGGGTGTCCCTGCTTGTTGCAGGGGGGCTGGACTAGATGACCTTAGGAGGTCCCTTCTAGCCCTAAACGTTCTATGATTCTATGAATGAAGCAGTATGAGGGGCTATCAGATGATTCACTGTATGGTTATAGATACTTTCTGCTCTCAGACGTTCTTCATAAACTGCAGTCCTTGGCCACAAACTGATACTTGCTACTCCCTTAGGATAAAGCAACAGTGGAACTAAAAGCACCAAAAGCATCTTACTTGGTGAACAGAGCTTTCAGAGCCTTCAGGAGCCCACAAGCTCCCAGTCCATCCGTGAGCTTAATGCAGTTGTCAATGGCTCCAGAAGCCAGAATGAAGAGTTTGTTGACTGAATGGTTCAGTTCCTGGACACAATCAATGACTTCCCCATGCTCCTAAATCAAAACAATGACAAAGTTGAGCCTGACTCTTTTTTCCAGTGAGTGTTCATCACTGAAGAAAAGACACCTTGTGTAGGATGTTGTTGTTCTCCCCAAACTCAGGAAACACTGATGGGAGGCCTATGCTGGCTGCTGCCACCCTCCTGCACTTCAACTGATAATAAAGCCAGGCTGACAACTCCTGTGTCTCCAGGTCTTCAAGGAAAACCACCTCTGCCAACAACTGAATCTTTTACAGAAAAGACTTTCCTCCCCTAGATTCTGTTCTTAATATATTCTAACAAACCTAAAGAAGGCTTTTGGTGGATAGTAATATTTTGGTAGTCTTTCTCCAGCAGATCCACACAGTGCTGGTTACTGGGTGAAGGAGGAGAAGAGAGGTACCTCTGTCTTGACTGGGCTGCTGAAATTAACTTTATTTCTTAAACAAGTTACTTAACAGTAAAAAATATACTGCAAACAGGAAGTATTAAAAAAAAACAGAGGAGAAAAGAGAGCAAAAACTACAACAAAGACCCTTGTATTTAGTAGAAGCTTCAAGCCTCTCCCTGTATCATGGAACAAAGACTGCTACTTTACCAAAGGCACGGTGCTGATCTGGATGAGGAGATTTTCTTCTTCTAGGTCTCCATACTCAAGTTGATAGGGCTTGTATGGACCATATACTGCTTCTACCAGTTCCATCAATTTCACCAGGTTCTGCTCCTCTACAAAAAAAACAGACATTTAGTCTACAAACAGGTGAACACCTTTCTAAAAGCCCCATTTCAAGCAACATGCCGTAGTCCTTCACTTAGATCATGCTGCCTACACAGGCTTGGAATGCTGCTTGACAGATTTATATCTCAACTACACTGACTTTTTTTTTCACTTTTTCAAAACCAAGGTTATCATCTCTGCCTGCTTCCTAAACCACAGATGTTCTACCTCAACAAGGGCCTCAATAAAATCATCACTCCCTGTTCCAAAACAGCCTGGATGACAAAAATCTATTAAAAATTACAGCCTACAGTAGAAATGTTGAAGCCACCTGAGAAGTCAAACACATTACTACCACAATTTCAAACAGGAATAATCATAAATTAGCAGAAAGCCTGGCTCATACTTAAAATAGCTGTCACTAGCTCAATTCACCTAGCACTAATACTTCACTGTGTTCATCAACCAGTGCTGAACAGGAACCACAAACTCAGCACTGCAGTGCCATGGTGGGGACCAGGGAGCCACACACCAAAACAGACCCCAGTTCTGAATGCTACTGTGGAGCTTTGCCACACTTAAACTGGCAGCAAACCATGATTACTTTGAAATATGGATAAAAGAAAAAATCTTTTCCACCCTAAGGACAGCCAAGTCATGAAGCAGGTTGTCCAGAGCCTGCACTAGTTCCATTCTTGGACATTTTAAAGATCAGACTGGACAATACCCTGAGTAACACAGTCTGACCTCATAGTGGACCTTGCTTGGAGCAGGAGGCTGGACTGGTCTATCTCCCAAAGTCCCTTCCAACCTGAATTATCCTGTGAATCATAACTGAACCCTGCCCTCACATACACACACATAGGAACTGGTCTGACTCTCTTCTGCTGAGTCACCTGGCCTTTCCATTCTTGAGATATTTGTCTTCCCAAACACCTTACTCCACAGCAACAGATGGAAATAAGGGGTTTAGTTGGTTTTTGGTTTTTTTACACACTCAGGTAACACTTCAGCAGCTGTCTCCCTGTTCCATCACCTTCTATAATTTGACACTGTTTTTCCAAGTCCTTTTTAATAATTTTGAATACAGACCACAAATTAAGCTAAGCCAGCGACAGAAAATGACAAGAGCACACCATCACAAAGTCAACAAAGCAACGACAGCCATATGTCCTGAAATCACCCAGAAATCATAATTCATATGATCAAGTAAGAATCTGAGTTTAAACAGCTCAAGACAATGTAATGAGGAACCAAACACAGGAAACACAGCTTTAGGAATGCTCCATTAGCTTCAATTTAGGATTTTCCCATACCTGGTCTTTGAAGGGGCCCTTCCAGATTAATAAAGTACTATAAATAGACAACAGTTCAAGCCAGGTATAAACCTGTGTAAACACTGCACCTCCCTACTTTGTGGTTTGTGGGAATTATTCACCAAGTCATGACCAAAATGAGATGACAAACATCCCAGGGTAAGGAAAGCACAGGTTTGAATAAACAGTGAGGATGTAGCTAAGGAAGAAACTAACAACGGTTCAGAGATATTTGGCCCTGCGTTTTCACTTGATTAAAACATAAAACAGCAGTCATCAGAAAAACTACAAAATAAACTGTAAGCATCCAACAGATGCAGCTTCCATACAGCTTTTATCTTGTTTAGTAAGGATTTAATTCCAGGAAACTTCTCAGCTTTTATGCTTTGTGATCTTTCACAATGGGTGTCAGAGGCAGCAGCTTCCCCAAGTACATTTCCTCATCTGTTAGACAGAAGACACAGTAGTGCTTGTAAAGGCAAAAGTGCTAGATGTTGTTTACCCTAGATAGCAAACATGCTCAGAACAGCTCTGCCTCAGTAATCTCAGCCAGAACTGTGTCAATATCTGTAGTGTTGGATATATAGCTGATAGATACACTCACAAAGGTGCAAATGCCACCTGGTCAATCCTGTACAAGAGACAATCCCTCCCTCCACTTAAATCCAAACTAAATCCCACAGTGGAACTTTACAGAACAGAACAACGACCTCCAGTGCGACAGCCTTACTCAAGTTTGGCAGCATTGCTACTTCCAGCCCCTTTGCGAAGTGGATGGTGGTGTCGTAGAGCTCCAGCAGCTTACTCAGCTTGGTCTCTTGGCCTGTTCTCTCCAGGGTAGTGCTGAGGCAGACAGGGATGGAAGGCACCAATGCTCCCAGAGTTTGAATCAGCAGTACAGTCACTATTTCATGGGGGTTCCTGAAAACCTGTGGGAGCAGAAAAACTACTAGCAGAAGCACACTGCCTCAGAAGAACAGGCAGCAGAGAGCAGCAGATGGCTTCCGGAGGGAGATCCACCACACACAGACCACATGCCCCTGCCTCAGCAAAGACAATGGCAGACTGGCCCACTCCAGACTGAGCTGGTCCCATGTGTCTGGGGGCTGACACCTTCTTCAGCCCTCCTAAGCACATGCTGCTGCCTTTGTGACAGATGCAGCCTTCACAAGCAGCATCTCTCCCCAGGGGCAGTTGTGCACACTGCAGTCTCCCTTACACCCCTGCCACAGAGACCTGGGCTGCTCAAACAGAGGGACAGAAAAGGCAGAACAGACAGGCTTGCAAATGTTTTCTGCCATAACCAGGGAGTAAAAGGTTGGGAGAGAAAACAACAGCCCAAACTGCTTCTTTCTATTGGAGGTTTAATATAAAAATACCTATCGGTGAGAGACAGTGATACACAGTTGAAGAAGATAACATTTTGTGCACTAAGAGATCAGATGACATGAGCTCCCAACCAAAAGAGAACCAAAACAAATTTGAAAAACCTCACAAGGGGTAAAAAAGCCAAAAGAAGTCTGCTAAGAGTGCAAGAACCTCACTGACCTAGCACACAGGACAGCCCCATGACAGAAGTCAAGGTCAATACATATTTACTGCTGCAACTGCGCTCCAAATACAGTGACCAAGGACCTAGATTATAGGACAGGTCAGAATCTGAATTCAGCAGGACACAGGCACTATAGCAACTTGAAAAAGCAGATGGCAGAAAACAGCATTTGCAAACAGAGCACATTCAGGTTGCACAGGGGTGCTGGGAAAAAAACCACATGTATCAGTAAAATGTGAAGAAATAGGACTGTACCACCAGACAAATTACTGCTCAGACAGGCAGGAGTCAGTACTGGAAAGGCTAAAAAGTCTGTCACAAGCTAAGAACTTATATTTACATGCACTACGCTCAACTTCACTGGTATAAAATGTACTATAGCCCTTTGCTGTGACTTTTCTGTCAGCTATTTTCGCTCATTTGCTTTGAAAGTAGGGCTCAGCACAAAGAAGGTCCAAGAATTATTCAGAAAGCAGAAGCAGCACAAGAGACTGAGTGACATGAGCTCTGCCCCACATGCTGTCTCCTTCCCACAATCCTCAGTTCAAAGAATATCTGCTAAAATATAAACTGACATCTGACCTGTAATTCACATTGAATCATTAGGCAGAAAAAATACATTTCAAGGTAGCCCTGAGCTCCTCTGCAGCACAGGCCCAGCACTTGGACCAGGCTTTATAACATGAAGATAAGAATCTCTTACCCTTCATGGATGAAAAACCTCTTACAGGCTCCACAATATGAACTTATTTCTTCATTTCACTACAGGACAATAGCTTTTCTGGTTCCTGCATTACTCTTTGCAGAAACAAATAAACCAAAACAAACCAAAAACAAACCAAGCACACAGACTGCAATAGGTGACAGCAGAAGCTCTCAGATACCTTACACGGAGTGACATGAATCACTCCAATATGACCTTGAGGTCTTCCTCCAAGCCAAGGGATAAATCACTTCAGGCATTTCAAATGTCTTGCAGCAGAGCACATTTGCAACACTGACAAATTAGATTTAACTTAAGATAGAGATGAAAGTGATAGAGCAGCTCTAATGTCAATAACACAGCAACCTTGCTGTTGGTAGAACACGAGGAATCAAATCTTGTCTGCGAGAGCCGGACAAGAAACAGAAAGTAGGATGCAAGGCCTGCCTTGCATTGACAAGGCACAAAGAGTGAGCACCGACAGGCTGTCCTGAGCTCTGGGAGGATTCAGAGGGTTTGCTCAGCCCCATCCCACAGTCAAGATCAGTCACTGCACCTGCACTGCCCACTGAAGCTGTGAGTGCCAGGTCCCAAGAAGTGTGTCATACAGCTCAGTCAGCTGGCGGTTTAAGCTCAAGTCACTTTGGCACAGGTCCTGCCACGCTGCCACCAGCTGCACCTGCAGGAGAAAAAACAACCATCCTAAGAGCAAAACCGAGAGCCCACGAATCCAGCTTTTGTAATTTCAAACCAAGAACTTCTTGTGCAAAGCATTTCTGCTAAAACATGCTGCCCACCCTGGCTCCTCTCTCCAGATTTCAGCTAACACTTTGCCACAGTTCGGCACCATAGAAGGAAAAGACTTTCAGCATGAAGCTTGAGGTTTCTTAGTTGATTTGAAGATTTAATTAACATTGGTATTTTACTCATAAAATGAGATGGTAACCGATACCCCCATATCATAGCTGAAATACTTGGCAAGCCCTAGACTTGAACTTAATCCTCAAAAGTCACAGTCATGAGAGAACTCTGAGGATCAGGTTATGGCTACAGAACTGTCTGGAATTCCAACTTTTAATCTTACCTGAAAAGAGTTTACAGAAGCCAGCAGTTGGCAGGCTGCTGACATAGCCACATCCAAGAGAAGCAAAGCAGAGTTATAAGGCACAGAGAAATCAAGCAGAACGCAGATATCTTATGTCTGCTGTGGGAAGGGACATAAAGCCCTGAACAGAGAATTACATGAGGAGTGACCAAAGCTGCTAAGACCATACAAGTCAGAGAATGAAAGGTGGAAAAGAACAGGTTCCATCCTTCTCCAACCACGAAATGTGAAATGTATGAGGTACCAGCTCCCCCTGCAGTCCAAGCCAAGCAAGAATTCAATTTTTTATTCCTCTATGTTAACAAGGTTATCAAAATGCTTACCTTGTGACATTTATAGTAATAGGCGAGAAGCTGGGGCATCCGATCAATTTCGGTGAAGACTTTAACAAACGTTTTTGCCTGATCTAAACAAAAGAAAACAACAGACAGTTAACAGACAGCCTCAAAGCTGAGGGTGTGACATTACTCTGAGCAAGAGAATTCCGTGCAAATGCAAAATTTGATGCAAGGAAAATGCATCAAAATTTGATGCAAAAAAAAAAAAAGAAAAAAAAAAAGAAAGGATATGTGCAAAATGGCCTATGCAGAAGGACATACAGTCACCTATTGTTCACTTATCTCCTCAAAAAGGAGCAGAATTGCCTCAAACCCACAGACAAAAGAGTGGCAGCAGGCACAAGGACTGAATTTTTCTTAACCAGCAAATGTACTAGTACTAAAGATGCAAGCCCAGAGCATTTCTTAGAAGGAAATAATTATTCTCCAGACACGAGCTGCTATCTACAAACCTAGCACACACCTCACAAAGGCCTCAGCCTTGCTTTTGCCACTGTCCACACTGACAGAGCTGGACGTGGAACACTGAGCTGACCAAGGGCTCAGCCAGCTCATACACAAACCTTTGAAAGCCCAGCTCCTCAAAAGCCTGTTTTGTGCTCTACAAGCATGATCCTGGTCCTGTGTCCAAAATGCATCTGGGCTTAGAGAAACAAATAATGAGATCTTTTTTTCCCAAACAGGACCCTGAAACTACAAGACTAGGAATCTGAAGTGCCCTTCACCTGTGAAGTCACCAACCACAGACCCTGGGGATATGTCTGCAAACTTGCATCACACTTATAGAAGCTGGATCTCAGGAAAAAAAACCCCATTACTTGATGGTAAACAGAGCAGTTCTTTTCACTAGGAGAAAAGGCCCTATCTCCATGAGGAGACAGATTCTCTTTCTGCCCAGGGGAGAGTTTGAAAGAGAATGCAAACAGCATGTGAATAATTCAGAACGCCCAGGGAAAGGACCTCACACCAGCCAACCTGCTGCCAGCAGCTTTCTTGCACCTACATGTTATCTTTGGTGGAGAACTCACATAGCAAATGAATATTCGATTTACTTTCATCCTATACACAGAAAATGTTGCAAAACATCATTCTTTGTCTTGGCTTTATGTGTAAAGGGTACATGGCATGGGATCTCCTGTGAAGGCGATGAGCACCATCCAAGTAAAAAGGAAGCTGTACAAAGGAATGAAGCCAGAAGAGGAACACAGATTCACAGATATTAGGGGTTGGAAGGGTCCTAGGAGATCATCTAGTCCAACCCCCCTGCCTGAGCAGGATCACCTAGACCAAGTCACCCAGGAACAGATCCAGGCGGGTCTTAAGTGTCTCCAGAGATGGAGACTCCACAACCTCTGTGCAGAGATCTCACAGAGAAGCACCTCTGTGAGAAGCACAGCACACAGAGCCTCTTTGCTGCTCCACTCCCTCCAGCTGCCCACAGTCCTTAAGGGGACAGGAACTCTAGAGCGCTGGGCAGCAGTGGAACCACAGCCCAGATCCTCATGGGGACCTCAAGGTACACACAGATAAAAGGCAAAAACCACAAGTGTTTTTCAGAAGTGCTGTGACAATAGGAGAGGGAAGGAAGAGGTTAAAGACCAGTCCAAAAAGTCAAATTTTCTAAAGAAGCGTTTATGAAACATCTTTTACAAGCTCATATGGAGTCAGAACGTTTCCAGATAAATTTAATTCTGGGTTACAACACCAAATGGTAACAGGAACATCCCAACAGCACTAGGGTAACACAAAGCCAGAGGCCTTCTGCTTACCTGAGCAGCACCTCCCACTTGCAGAAGCATCCACAGCGTACCTGAATTATGACAGCAGGGCATCCCAGCCTCAGCACCAACATCCCACACACCCACATGGCCTACAAAACCAGTTCATATCTTCCCCATTTTCCACAGTGGCCACCGCTACAGCAAACTATAGGAAAATAAAAGATGCACCAGGCCACAGGCAGCTGTGGAGCACGTAAGCTCCACATCCGGCTCTACCAGAAGCAGCACAGAACCCAGCACCAGGAGCCACCAGCACGAACGCCCCAGCCAAAGAGCATTTCACTTCTGCAGGTGCTAAACTCTGCACCAACAGTGACACCAAGAGGTACTGACCTACAGACTGGGAGTTAAAAGCAGCCACAATCTGAGGGCTGGCCATGGCCTCCAGACGGTTCTTCAGAGCCTCGAGATGGACACACTTCTCGGAGTAATCCGGTGTATCCACCAGCATGGCCAGGCTGCTCTGCATGCTCGTGAGCTTGGCTGAAATCACAGACACATCCTGCCAGGGAAAGCATCCCCGTTACCCAACATAACCTTGGAAAGCATTAAACCCAGTCTCGTAATGACACTGGACATATGGGTATGTGTTTTAGAGTAACTTCAAAGACCTACTTTTAAATGCAGTTTCCCTGGGAAGCTGCAAGCACAATGACCAGGAAGAGCAATGGGGTGTCTACCTGAGTTTTAAGAGTCTCTTCAATGTCTGCACTTAACGTGCTCCATTTGTCTGCTTCCTGGAGCGACTCAGCAGCCAACTGCATTCGAGATTTCACTCTGTCAATCTCCACCAGAACCTGAATAAAAAAACCCCATACAATGTTGTCCATTGAAATAAAAGATGGCAGATAACTGTCATAGATGGTTATATTATTTTTTTTTTGTCTTGGATTTTAAAAGTGGGGTGAAAAGATGATTATGGTGTTACAAGGGAGTTGGCTGAAAGACCTGGAGATGTTAAATCAACTTCCAAAGCCAAACAACAAAAGGATGTTTTGAATTCTGGATTTGCACTTTTAGTGTCCACTTTGCCTATAAAATGCTACACACCCCAGCAAACAACAGGCAGAACTCTAGGCAGAAATCAGTGTCCCTAATCAGGTAACAGCAACTCTGTCTGAACTGAAACGTGACTGGCTGTTCTGAAAGAAATGCAGATTGCACAGGTCTGTGCCACACACAATTTTCTATTAATGTTAAAAGAAATGGCTTTGCCTCTCTTGAGACCACATGACTGCTTAATAAGAACACACTTGGAAATTAGAATTTCACCAGTTGCTGATAAACACAAAGTAAGACAAAGACTCACCTGCATTGACTGAGCTGTATCTTCTTCAAATTTCTTGATGTCTTCTTTAACGAGAATCATTTGATCCTTCAGGAATGTTGCCTCCTGTTTCAAGACTTCCACCTCCCGGAGAACTCTGGGCATGTTCTGGAGAGCCTGATGGCTTGTTTCTGCAGAAGTACCGAGCAGTACAGTGAGTAGGGTCTGGGGACCCTTGCAGGAAAGGGGGAATTTTTAAATAATCTTACAGAATCTTAAATACTTAAAAACACCCAACAAAACAACCAAGCAAAGAAAAACAAGCAACAAAACTTTGGTTATATCTTTAAAATTTAAATATGTACTTTAGCATAGACTAGTTCCTTTTTTTTTTTTTTTCCATTTATTTTGATAACACAGCTGTTTAATTATAGGAGGTCTGGATTGATGGTAAACTGGACCAATAGAATCATAAATCATTTATGTTGAAAAAGACTGTTAAGCTCACGGAGTCCAACCATCCCCCCCAGCACTGACAGGGCACCACTAACCCATGCCACTCAGCCCACATCTCCATGGCTTTAAAACTCTCCAGGGATCATGGGGACTCCACCACTGCCCTGGGCAGCCTGGGACAGGCCTGGACAACCCTGGAGGGGAAGAAATTGTTCCTCAGCTACAACTCAAACCTGCCCTGGCTGGGGAAGCTGTTTTGCAGTGCTCAGAACAGACCCGTCCAGACACAAAGGTTACTTGACCACCGCAGGACAGCGGGAAGGAACCAAGAGAAGAACAGACCCCGCTCTGATCCAGCCTGACACTTTCACGAGTCAGCCAAGGGGCATCGCAGGGATCCCTGCTCGGCCGAGCCCCGCCGGCCTCCTCACCCTCTACGGCGTTGTTGACCTCCTGGATGAAGAGCTGCAGCTTCATCACCAGGGTGGCTGCGTGTGCGTCCACCTTGCCGGGGGCCTCTTGCTGCACCGCGCGGAAGGCAGCGTTCACCCAGCTCTTCACCTCGAAGTCATCCGACAGAAACCTGGAGAAATCCATCGCCCCGCGGAGAGCGGCAGGACACGGCAGCGGCGTCGCCGCCGCGCTCCCGGAAACGCGTTGTCAGGCCCCTCCCGGCCGCCGTACCAGCTGCCGCCCTTCTGAGAGCAAGGCTGTTCTTGGCGCTGCCGGCGGAAGGGAAGCTCCGGTTCCCCCCGAGCGGCCCGGCTACCGGCTTAAAGGCGGAGGAGCCGCGACCCTCAGCGGGGGATCTTTTTCACCTATGGGAAGCGCCAACCGCCCTGCCACCGGCCCAGCGGTACAGAGCGCTAACATCACTCTATCAACCGTCCGCGCAGCGCATTAACCGGACCCCATCCGAGAGAGGTTTCGGCACAGCCGGGAGTTACGGCCACTTAAAACAGAGGCAGGGCACTATCCATCTGGGCCCTTCCCGAGCGCTACAGAGCCCGGAGGGAGGAGCCGGGGCCCGACACTGTTCGGCGCCTGGGCATGGACGAGCTGGTGCCACCCCGCATGCTCCTGGCGGGGTAGCCCCGCAGTCCGACCGCACCCCGCTTGCGCTCCTGGCCGCGGCCCGAGGGCCCGCAGTCTCCAGTTGTCCCGGCTTACAGCACTGCTGCACGGCAGGAGACAGGCCCCAGTGCGAAGGGGGCAGGTGGGTCCTTAGACCAGGTCCTGCCCTGGCTCCAAGCCAGTTGCTACAAGGGATGAGTATTGAGTTTGTAATTTGTTTTTGGTTTGTTTTTTTTAATTAATAATGAAAAAGTAATGGGGAAGAGGGGGAAATGGCCCCGAAAGCAGCAGGAAACACACGTACGGAAGAAGCATGAAGGGTTCTGTGGCTCGGCAGCAGTCTCCTGTAAAGCAGTCAGCTGCAGAGCCAGGCTGAGGCAGGGCAGCCAGTTTACTCTCCTCCTACCAGACACCTGCACAGACACCACTTTAGTGCACCTTTAGTGGTGCACTAAAGGAAGGAGAAGATGGCAGATCCCAAGGACAGGAGCTGTTACATGGAACCTAGGCTAGTGCTGCTTGGACAGTCCCTCCCTCTCCACCTTGAAGGCAACCAGGCAGTATTTCAGCCAGTGAACTTCAGCTCCTGTTCCAGAGCTCTGCCTCTGGGAAGTTGGTCACCTCTCCCACCTCGCTGAAGGTCTGCACACCTTGTGTGAATGCCAGTTTGTATCTCAGTCGGATGGGATCCTGTGAGAGAATGGAAGAGAGAGAGGGTTGCATCTCCCTGGACCCCTCCAGCCTCACCCCTCACTGCAGTGAATTGGCCTCTGAAAGGGAAGAGTAATGCTCAGCCATACAGAGCCAAAATAGAAGCTCTGCACAGAATGAGGCCTGGATCTTCATGATTATAGAATCATAGAATGGTAGGATTGGGAAGGACCTGTGGAGATTGTTCCCAACCCCCTGCTAGAGCAGGGTCAACCAGGACAGACCACATAGCAACATGCCCAGGTGGGTTTGTAAAGTTTCCAGAGGAGACTCCACCACCTATCTGGGCAGCCTGTTCCAGGCGCCATCACCTTCACAGCAAGTTTTTCCTCACTTTGAGGACTAACTGTGCTCCACTTTGTGCTTGTTGCCCCTTGTTCTATCACAGGGCACCAACAAAAAGAGACCGTCCCCTTCTGCTTGACACCCACCCTTCAGATATTAGTAAACAGTAACATCATCTCTCAGGCTTTTCTTCTCCAGGCTAAACAGCCCTAGGTCTCTCAGCCTTTCCTCATAAGAGATGTTCCAGTCCCTTCATTATCCTCATAGCCTTCACTGGACTTTTTCTAGTACTTTCCTGTCCCTCTTGAACTGGGGAGCCCAGAACTGGAAACAGTACTCCAGCTGTGGTCTCCTGAGGACATGACTGGGAAACCTGTGCAACCCCACCCAAGGACATGCTTGACTACCCAGGCCTGGCCAGCTCTCTCAACGACAGAGGAATCTGGGCACCGATCTTTAGTTTCACAATTATTCCTCAATAAAAGATGGACGTAGACTGTGAAGGCTCCTGCAGTACTGCCCCTTTGCGTCTTCAGATTACAGCTCTAGGAAGCTGTTGCAGTGGGAGAGATGTCTTCCCAGACAGCTCTGTCTGCCCCCTGCCCTACCCTGCTAATAAAACTCTCCCCATCCTTCACCCAAGCACTCCAACCCACTGTGGTGCCACCCCGAGCACTCTGCTGGCAGACCTTGTGAGGGTTGGTGAGCAGCAAGACCTGGGACAGCACGGTGGGGGGGAGCAGGGGGCTGAAGGCAGGCAGCTCCGAACCCGACGCTGGCTGTAACTTTATTTTCATGCTCTGAAAGAGGAAACAAAAGGAATGCTGAAGAAGGGACTGGGATTCTTACCAAGCCACAGAGATGGTTAGAGATACATCAGCCAGCTTTCATCATTTAATGCAAACTGTGCCTTTCCACAGCTTGCCTCTGAAGGCAGATCTGCCTAAATAGACAATTCTATGCTGCATGTACAAAGGTGGAATGAGTGCCTTGCCTAGGAGACTCAAACAGCAGGGCTGGAGCCCTGACTGGCTGTCATGAGGCCAGGGGCATCCTCTGTGAAGTAGGTGCTGGTGCCACAGGCACCACCACACACCAGGTTCACCCTTCAGAGACCTCCAGCCCCATGATTTCCGACCAGCAAGGCAAATCCAAAGCAAGAAATGGTGAGCCTTCTCCTCAGGACATTTCTGAGAAGGCTCACTTGCTGCTACTCATCACAGGCTTCTCACCTTGGGGACTGCAGCCTGGAACGCTATGCCTTTAATTGGTTGAGGTGATGTGCTCAGCATGGAAAGAACCATCACCAGCACATCTGGTCGGCCAGGAGCTGGGTCTCTGGAGAAGTGGAGCATAGCCTTGAAACCATTCCTGTCGTACACAGTAAGTGGACAGATACTGCCTGCCGGAGACAAATGGGGAGAGAGAAACAAAGCCTGGATTCCTCTCCTGAGGGCACAGCAGCCAAGATGGGACAAGGAACAGCAAAAGGAGACATGCACACAAATTTTTTCTTCCTTCAGCAAACTCATGGACCAAGCAGCACAGATTTACATTTCACCTCTTTGGTGGAGAAAGAAACCTGAATGTCTTAAGTGGAGACTTAGCAGCTCAGATTTCAACAGCCAGCACCTGGTGCCATGTCCCCAGAAAGCAGCAGAGAATAGAAATGCTCTGCTTCAGGAAGGGGACAACTCCCACCCAGAGATACCTTTTATGCCTCTGGAAAGGAACTGTGAGAAGCTTGATTAAAGGTGCGAAGGGCAAACAGTTTAGAAGCACATCACAGAGGTCAGCCAGAGCAGGAGACTGGCTGCTCAGCTCAGAGGACAGCAGCATTTCCTTGGTACAACCCCTAGCACTTGCTCAAATTCTCAGATAAATTAAGTCCTTCACAGAACAGTCATTACTTTTCTCCAGCAGACCCACACAGCATGAAGCTACTTTGGCTTGCTCCCCTGCAAAGAGCTCTAGCAAGCCTCTAGTAATCAGAGCTGGGGCACAGAAATCATTGCACTTACTCGGTGTAATTGAAATTAAAGGGACAAAAAGGTTTTCTAGAGAAGCATCATGGGGAGCTGGATGCAAAGAGGCAGCAGGCTTCATCTCGTAGCCTAGGCTGGAGAGTGAGGCATCTGCCACTGAGCTATTTGGAAGATCTGGAAAGGGCAATGTCATTGGTGGTAAATCCCTGGAATAGAAAAGCATGTAGAAAGCTTATATTAACTGGAGAGACTGTATGGTATATACCACCTTCTGCCATGTGCGTTTCTGTTCCCAGTCCCTCACCACTTTTAGGTATAAAGTACAAGCTCACACTCTCAGCGTTCTTGAAAAGTTCCACAACTGTCCCTATTTCATAAGGGAAAAGCTGCATCTGTAAAGGCAGGCTTTGATTTCTGTTAGGATTGTGACTCCTTGTTTCAGGGCTTTGGCAGTCTGCTCTCACTGTGCACACTCTCTGCAGTTCTAGTCATTAAAATTAAATTGTAGCTCAGAAACAATGCAAGAAGCTGGGAATCTCCAGTAAACTTCCTTGGCTTCTATTGTGGCAGACTGGACAAGTGTATCGTAATGGTCACCTGCTTGGAAGATCTGGGAATTATTAATTTGGTTCACAAACAATTTGGCTTCCACTGAACAGCTGGAAACTACCTTGTCACAGCCTGAAGAAAGCTGGGGAAAAGCATTTCTTGAGTCACAAGTTTTTACAATAAGACCTGTCTGTAAGGTTTTTGCTCCTTTAGCTAAATATCACCTTGTAACTAAGCCATGGAGTTTGTCTGCCCAAGTTTCTGACCCTTGGAAGGTGCTGCTATGCAATTAGAGTGCCATTAACAGGGGCATAACTGCTGCTCAGGAGCCAGTGCATGGTGGGTAACCTGTCATCATAACTGGTTGTAGTTGAAAGGTTTTGCTGAAACTCTTCTCTAAAACAAAACTCATCTCCAGGGCCAGACAGTATTGTGCAGAGTTTGCTTACACAGATAACGTCTTGGTCCTGGATGGTGGAGACAGATAATCAACCAGACCCTGAACCTTGCTCTTCTCTGAAGAGCTGTCTTCCCAGTTCTCCTCCAGTCCCAGCATCTGGACAGCATTTACAACCTCCCCATATCCGTTGTGTACAGCAGGCTGAAAAGTAAGGTACTTCTGGTTCATGCTATAGAACATCAACAAAAAATCAGACCTGTTCCACTGAAAAGAACCTTGTTTTTAATAAAACTACTTCAAGTAGAAATCATTTTGAGTAATCTGGTTGCAGGTTGCAACTGAGAAATATTGCAGAGCAAGAGGATTAATTTCACTTCAGAACAGAGTTGTGTAACAAAGGCTGCCAGAGAAAGCTAGATCAAGAGTCACATCTGTTTTTTTGTCCCTTGTACGTTAGGGACTAAAGTAGCTGAGGATCACTCACCTTTGCTAACCCCAAATCAGGTGGTGGATTCTGTACAACAGGAGAATTGCTGAGACCTAAGAAAGATGCCAAAATGTCACAGATCAGTTACAGAAAACATGGGTTTTTCATAGGTTCTCCCTTTAGTTGGCTAATAGCAGCATTACTACAGTCTAACACCATTACAGGGTGTAACAGGGGCTCCTCTCTCTTAGGACCAATATTAAAGACAAAGTTCTCCTATTATAGTTAAAGACCACAGACCCTGGTAACAAGGGTAATAGTGCACCAAGCAGCACGTACAAACCTAACGACTCCAACTCCTCATCGAGCAGACAGGTGGAGCTTGTGCTGCTATGGCGGGAGGTGGTGGTCACATTTGCACCTTGGTCTGTTGGAGTCTGGGGTGTCATCTCCACTTCAGAGAAGTCAATCAGTGTGTAGCTCTTCACACGCCTTGGGGCTGGCCGGCACACTTTGGAAAAAGCAGAGAGTCAGCGAGAAACCTCCTGCAATTAAAGGAGTGGTGTATTCATGGGTCCAGGTGTCCCCGAAAGGGCTCAGAGGTGAAGAACTTCAGGACTATTTTCTGCCAACCATAGGTAAAAGCTAAAGGTGGTTGCATAATGGTTTTCCCATGTTATAAGGTTTTCTCCATATTTATTGTCCGAGGGCAGTTCCCTTCCAAATCCCGCTGGCACCCGGCACATGCACCACTGCAGGATACTACTCACCTGGTGCACCAGCAGCACTGGCGTATGACCCTCCTCCACCACCGTGTCCATGGCTGGCTACAACCTGCCTGTACTGTCCAAGGGCCTGCGTGAGCTTGTCATTGGCCTGCAGTATCTCGGCTGGCAAACAGAAGAGGGAACAACATATTAATGTTCTAACATGAGGGGCAGTTCCAAGTCTACTGGGGAAATCTGTCCTAAGCTCCCGACTCGTTTTTCATTCCATTTTCTGAAGTGCAGCACTTTGCACACACATCTGCTGATCTCAGGCCTCTCTCTCCTTTATCAAGATCACTCTGAAATCTGATGCTGTCTCTGCAGCACTTGCAGCTCCTGCCACCTCTCATGCACTTTGTTGTTCTCCATGAGCTCTCTGAGTCTCCAGTCCAGTGCTCCCCAGCTGCAGAGACCTGGCATTTGCTGGTACAAATGAAACATCTGAGGCATGTCTGAGCTCTTATGATTGCTATTTAAGATGTCTATTCAGAGGGCATCACTTCAGGCAAGTTTTCAAGGCAGATGGACAAAACTGTGAAATGCAATCCCCTGTGAAGGGATAAATTTCACAATTTCGAATTCAGATTCTGCTCATATGACCCTCCTCAATATATTACTGAAATTTAAAAAGTGTTCTCCCTTCCATGTTAATAGACAGGGAGAACGTTGATCTCTGGAGAGAAAAAGCCTCAAAAGCCTCCAGTTCTCTGAAAACCAGGACTCCATAAATCACCTCAGCTGGAAGAAACTGGATTCACTGTTTATTTTTGGGCTTCAAGGGAATGTTTATTGCCTCCTTGGAGAGCAGTGGGAGGAGACTTAGACCACTGTGGGCATGGTTTAAAGGTGAACACAGAAGGCTTTGCCAACATTGTCCCTCACAGAGAAAGGGCAAACCCCACTTGCCAAAGCAAAGGTAGAGAAAGTGAACTGCAAAGAAACCCAAGGACAGTGCTGGCTCTTACCTAGAGCCTCATCATCATCGACTGCCTCACTGGCAAGGCGAAAGAGCAGTGGCCTGAGCTTCTCACAGCGTTGGAACAAAGTCTACAGAAGGAAAAGTTTCACATCATTGCTCAGGAGATCCCAAATGCTCTCACACTCCTCTGGTTCTCTGATCACCTCTAAGTGATGCTACCTCTAGAAGAGGAAGATGCACTTTCTGCCCAGGTCCAGATAAAGGCTATCCATGTGGCGTACTGCTGGACTCCTAACAATCCACAGTGGCCTAGAAGCACGCTACTGAAACCAGGAGGCTTTGCTGGTACCACCTCAGCAATTATACCCTCTCTATGCATACAGGTGTAAGAGATAGCAGTGTAAAATTACTCATTTTAAAAGTATCCAGGCATGAATAGATTGATCACAGTCATCAGAGGGAAGTATTATGACCTTCAGACAATGTGAAGCTGCCTAGAGCGCTCTCCTTGGTGTTTCAGGAAGGAAGGAGGCACAGGTGGCCACTTGTGTAGTCTAAAAGCAGGGTCTCTCCAGCAGCAGCCTTCCCCAAAGGGACCTAACTCCAAACTCTGCCATCATACAACACCAAAGGAGTTCTTATCTACAAAAACTCAGGTGTATGAAGTTTTTTCTTTTTAATTTGAGTACGTTAGGCACTCCAGTGGAGTTCCAGGTATCTGGAGGCCATAAAGCTATTCTGGCAGCCCTGTTAGTGACATCAAAAGTTTCCTCAACTCACTGATACTCATGAGCAGCTCCAGACCAGTGAACTCTGGACAGAAAAAAGGGGAATCCCAGAAATCACAGCATAGCTGAAGAACTGACAGCTCTGAGCTTCTCTGATCTGATCTCATCACACCCACACGCCCATACCGGGGCTCAAGGGGATTCCCAAGTGTTATGCCACGATTGGAGGAAGAACCATTTCCCCATTAACCTCCACCAGAATAGCAGCTAACCTGGACAGATCCTCAAACCAGCACAGCAGGAGACAGTTCCATTCCAACCTCAATTATGCTCATATGAGGGACTGCTCAGCAAATACACAGGAAACTTGTGCCATGGCAAAGCTATTTCCCTGGCAGGAGCCAACTGCACCCTGCTGCTCTTGGAATCCTGCTGCCCTGGACTTTCCTAGCCACAGCTGGACTAAAGAACCTCTTATTCAGGAAAAAATAGCATTTACCTGTAGGGTCTCCTGGTCAGATTTGGACAATTCTTGTCTCTTGTAGCTTTCCACTAATTTGTCCATACATGTAACATTCTCAGAAACCTCACTGATGGCATCCACTCTTCTGGACACCTTAGCTGACTTTTCTTGTTCCTTTGATGAAAAATGAAATAAAAGAAAAGATGATTTAGCCAATAAGGTCAGGATTTGTCTGGGGTACTTTAGATCACACTTGTTGGGGAGCTGCTTCTTCCTCATACCTTATTGCAAAGGCAAGGCAGATACAGACTCACCCCCCCAGAGCTCCAGTGTCTATGCTGCCACGAAACCAGCTTGTCCCCCCACTTTTTGCCCTTCTCAGGGCACCCTGGACAGGGTGCTGGTGCACACAGAATCCATTTCACCATAGGCATGAGTAAGACTTCAAAACTGTTGGGATTTGGAGGCACACACACACACACACAAACACACACACTGCATGCAGAAGAGGCAGTTCTGTACAGAAATGGCTTTTTTTCCACCTGGGAATTGAGTTTCTTCTTGGAAACTTTCTGCAGCACTGCTTCCAAGGTCCCAGTAACGTGGCAGTGTCCCACCACACCAGCTCCTGGTGGGCACATCCCCTCTTCCTGGCAATGGCATATTTTAGGGAAACAAAGCAATCCCACGCTGTAGCTTTAGAATAACAAATGCTGAAAACCATCCCTCCCCTGGGGCAGCAGGGAGGTCAGGTGTAAGAGGGGCACCTGCCAAAAACTGGTGTCAAAATCACCAAGTTCCCTCCCACCCACTCCAGCTGCAACCACAGCCTCCGACCTGAGGAGCTCCCCACCTCTTTGATCATGCTCTTGATCAGGCGGTTGGCAGCCTGCAGGTCTTCTGAGTGTCTGCTCTTCAAAAGCTTGGCCAAGAGCTGTGGAGGGGAAAGCATGGGGCAGGCATGAGCAGCAGGCTGCAGGCACTACCCTACAGCACGCATCACGTAAGAGTAAGCGTTGAGACACGTGGTGTCAGAATAGTTTCTATAACTCTGGAAATACAAGGGGCTCGTGTCCCATAATCTAATCCAGACTATATTGCTGCCTCCAGCAGCTGCCTGCACACACTGTGTGCCTTGGAGTAGGAACTCTCTGGCTCTGCAGAACTTCTGTGAGACCTGGAGAAACCCTCCCTTGAGAAAGTTTAATAGAAACTGATTTTTTCCTTAAAGAAGTTTCACTTTTTACTAAGCAAAATTTTCTGTCAAAGCATCAAAGAATTCTCCAGCTGCTGTAGAGCAGGAAGTGTGAGCATTATTCTAAAGATACTCTGAAAACAGCACAAGCTGCCAAATTGTAACTGAGCTTGTTTTCTCATTAGTACTCATCAGACTGGGTGTTGGCATGAGAACCCTTAAGTTTACCTTGGATTTCTCTTCATCTGTGTCAAAAATAGAATTCTGAGGTCTTGGAGAAGGGGGAGGTAAAATTTTGTCTTCTGGCAATTTGGGGTCTTCTTTAACAATCCCTGGAATGGGTAACAGTATTTGTTCAGAGATCCCAAGCTGTTAAAACACCACTGCTCCAAAGTGCCCTGGGTTTGGCACCTACTGCCTTCAGCCCTCCCCAGACCTTTGCAGAATGAGATGGAGAAGGAAGGACTTGCCTTAGCAAACACCCAGTCAGAAGGCTTTACTTTCTCCCTTGAATTAAGCACAGACCAAATGAGATTTTCACAACAGAAAATAAAATTTTGGTGTGCTGAGCTTCTTCTGGGTGAATTGTTACAATTCTCCCATTGCAAGAGTACTGGAAGCACCCCAGTACTCACCTCCCAGCATGCAGGACTCACACAATCCATACAGCCATAAAAAGCAGGGCACCAAACTTATTACCTCAGATATCAAGATGGGACTGTACAAACTTCTGGATTACAACAGCATTAAAGTCTATTAAATATGATGGAACAGATGAAAAATCCAGATCAGGATCTCCCTAAACCCATCCCTCATAATCCTGGGTGAGTATTCCAGGGCAAAGACCACTTTGAGCTTGTCCTGCACCTCTTCCCCATGCACAGAGGTGAGCACCGTGTGAACAGAGGCCATGGGACCAGCCTGAGCTGTGACTCAATACAGCTGGTCTTCGCTAAATCTCTTTAAATAGTTAGTGCATCCTCCAGTCCCCTGACAGCCTTGGTATTGTGGCCTTTGTCCTTTTCTCCTTACACACAAGGTTTAATGAAAAAAGCTGAGTCATAAATGAAAGAGGAGAGGTATCTGTGGGCTGAAACCATCTGACTTGGAAGGCTAAAGAGGAAACTGAAATAACAGAACTAAACCTTGTTTCTTCAGCATCTGATAAGCATCCCGGATTTTAACTTCCTGAGGAAACCAGACTGTCCAACTGAATATAACTTCTGTGACTCTTGACTTGACTTTTTCTGAAGACCAGGTTCCATAGTACTAAAACCAAACCAAAACAAAAAGTAAAGTGAGACAAAAAAGATCAAAACCAAACCATTAGTGCCAGATATGGCCTCTGGGTCTAGCCCCAAGTTACTTGTACGCAGGCACCAAGTAGAAAATGGTTTCCTAACACTTTATTCAGTGTTGTCGTCAAACTTGCGGTGTATGAAATGGTGTGTGTAGATGTGGCTGTGAATATGAGGAATGCTGTTAACTGGTGATTGTGTGGGAAGACTATTCAGGGAGATTATCCAGCAAAACCCTGCAAAA